>CAUYLG010023600.1:0-50234 GCA_963573385.1 Cacajao melanocephalus | reverse complement strand
TCTTTTAGCTCAGAAAAGTTTCTTATTATCCACCTTCTGAAGCCTGATTCTGTTAATGGATCGCACTCATTCTCCATCAGGCCTTGTTCCCTTGTTGATGAGGAACTATGATCCCCTGTAGAAGGAGAGGCATTCTGATTTTGAGTATTCTCAGCCTTTTTACGCTGGTTGCTTCCCATCATTGTGAGTTTATCCATCTGTCGTTTGTAATTGCCAACTTTCAAGTTAGGTCTCTGAGTGGACATCCAACTTGTTGATTCCCAGCGCCGAAATCTGAGCAACCCACTGTGCCGACTAAAACAGCGGCATTAAGATTCATGGTGCTTTTCTATCCAGGAATCTCCGGTCTGGCTTCCCTCTTAAATCCCTTTTTCAATCAGGTAAATAGGCGACTCTGCCTTCCCGAAACTCCAAACGTCGACCAAAAGGGGAGTCAGTCCCGTTTACTCTGCACCGAGAACCGCTGCACCAGGGCACCGGCAAAACCGCCACGCCGGCCACAAGAGTTGCGCTGGCGACCCGTGGGGCTCCTCCACTGGGAATCTCCTGGTCCGCAGGCAACAAAAATTCATCTGTAAGTGTGGCGTCCTCTCGTTTTGTGCGCTTTCTCTGGGAGCTACAATCCTGAGCTGCTAGTAGTCAGCCATCTTAGATCTCTCTCGAAAACACCATATTAAATGGATCTTGGGGTCTCTTTTTCAGTTCTAACACTATAATAATGTTGAATAATTAGAATATTAGGAATACAATGTTGACAGTCTGTGCTCTCCATGCCTCATCTTAAAGTGTTGAATGATAGTGTATTTAGGGGTATTCTCATAGGGAAAACATTTGCTTTTTGCATATCTTTCACTTCCTTCTGGAGTTTGTCACATCCTTATAATGGAAAGGAGGCACTTGTATAGCCTGAAGTAAATCTGTAAGTGTATATTTTGTGTGTTAGTGACTCATTAGTACTAAACTTTAGGTAATATTATGAGGGAGCTTAATTCTAATGACTATAATTTTCAGTGAACATAGATTTATTATTTTAAAATATATTATTTTAACCTAAAAAATCAAGTTGCAAAGAAGTCTCTCATGCTATTGTTTGTATTTTATAAAGCTCAAGTGTGTACTTGTATTTATGTAGAATATTTTCACAAAAGAAACTGGTAACTGCCTGTTTTATCAGGGGAAGACTGGGGCGTTAGGGATTCTGTTTGGGTAGGAGACTTCCGTTTTCTTGCATGCATTTTTGTTTTGGAAGGAAAATGTCTTATTAGCTTAGAGAAAATGTTGGTACATATAGTTAACATTTCTGTAAAATACACTGATTGGATTAATATGATCTCTGAGATTCCTTTCATTCTGAAAGTTTAGGATTTTAAACTCTTATTTTGCATGCTCAGATAGCCACTGTATATTCAAACCAAGTTGAAAGAACCAGTTCTTGCTACTAAAGAATTTATATTCGCTAGTCTGGGTGCAGTGGCTTATGCCTGTAATCCCAGTACTGTGGGAGGCTGAGGTGGGTGGATCACTTGAGGTCAGGAGTTTGAGACTAGCCTGGCCAACATGGCAAAACCCTGTCTCTACAAAATACAAAAATTGCTGGGCCTGGTGGCAGGTGCCTGTAGTCCCAGCTACTTGGGAGGCTGAGGCACGGGAATCACTTGAATCCAGAAGGTGGAGGTTGCAGTGAGCTGAGATCACACCACTGAACTCCAGCCTGGACAAAGTGACAAAACAAGACACTGTCTCAAAAAAAGAGAATTTATATTCTCAAAACGATGGGAATAGATGTGCATATGTCGAAGAGGACATGAGAAATATATTGTAATTTATAGAAAAGCTGGGCAATCTTTTGCAGATTGAGTTGTTCTAAATAGCCTTTAAAAATTAGCTATTTTTAGCTAAAAAACTCAAAAAACTATTTTAGATAGAAATCCATCTAAAATGTATTATATACTTCACTACTTCACCAGGAAATAATATGAATACAATGGACACACCATTACTATAAACGGCAGTTACTAACTAAACAGTGGCATGTCATGGTAGTATCATTAGAGTCATTTGAGGTACATAGGGCTATTTGTTCTCAGTTTAGTGACTTCACCCTGCAGTTGTTGGTAGTTTCGTTTTTCTGGCTTCCTTTATAGATTACATTGTCGACAACACTCAGAATGCTGACTTGGAGAAGAAACTCTGTTTCACTTCCAATTTCTTGGCTTATATGTTGGACTTAGAAATCAGCTAATAACATTTTTAAGAGAAGAGTATGCAAAGTGTTCATGGACTCTGAATTGAGCCTCACTTTAAATAGCATACCTGCGTTTTAATGATGGACTTTGTAATGTCTCTTTCAGCTGCTCAGACCTCTTAGCTTTATTAGTTCCTGGTTCTTGTCTGTGTTCCTAATAGGTGTGATTGTCTCATGTCTTGGAACATGGCCTAGAAGTAACTAAAGGGATGTGCAAGAATAGCAAGTAATAGAGGAGAGAAGCCAACGGCAAACAGGAAAGAAAACAAAGAGCTTTAAATAAGGAGCTATTGAAGATTTAAATATTAGGGATTCTGTCAAGAAATATGCAAATCAATTATTAGAGCGTATATTGAATACTAGTTATTTCATTCTTTTGTTCAAGGAAGGATTAAAGATTAGGAGGAGCTGGGAAAAACAACATTCTTGCCCATGAAACATAAATTGCTAAAAAGAAAAGGAAAATTAGGACAGATAGGTATCTTTTCCTCTTTACCTTTAAAATATTTAAGTCATATTATACATTTATATCAATTATCTCATTTGATCCTCATAATTAGGGTTATAAACAGCCAAAGAACCAGAGCACCTCCAGATTGCCTAACCCCAGTGGTGCCATTCACAATGTGATGGGAGTGAGGGGTACCAATCATAGAAACACAGTGTGAATCATGTCCCTGGAGATGGATGGACGGCTGCTGACAGTCTGTTACAAAGCCTTCTCCCTCCATGTAGTTGCCTAGTATTTATGACAGTGTGAAGATAAAGTCTGAGTTAGAAACAACAACAACAACAGCAATGGCGATGGCAATAACAAAAACCTTAAAGCAAACCCTGAAAGTGGAATTGGTTGGAAAGAAGCGTTAAGAAAGGCCACAGGGTTAAACTCCCACCCCCAGGGCTGTGCAGGGAACTTTCTGATCTGTCAGTTGAAGGAGATTCCAACCTTAGAACCATGGGCACCAGCACAGCATTCAGAATATGCACCTACTAGTACACGTTTTTGAACTATTTATGGTACTCTCCTGAGTTCCCCTGGATGTGCATTTGACACACCAAAATGCATCACTTTAAGTAATAAAATTCTTTGAGGGAGGGATGCTCAAGAACTTAACCAAGACAAATCCCAAACTGAACTAAACTATAAAATGAAACCAAACTACGCACACCAAAGCCCCATGAAGCAAGGTCAGATTTTACAGAGGTTTGTTCATCCACTGAGAAGAGATGAGCTAGTGACGGGAACATAGTAGGGCATCTACAAAACATATTCACACTTGAACAAAACGTTTAATTTGACATGTGGTGCAATTTCCCTGGGCACCTTCATTCCACATAGCCTTGATAATAACACGGCCATGCCGACTGAAGGAGGCTGAAGGTGCTATCTGTAAAAGGTAACAACACTGGCATTCTGTGCAGTTCTGAGGGTCTGTCTCTTAGCAAGCCACCATGGTTTATATTTTATGTATGTATTAATAATCCAATAAAGAGAATGAACAGAATGCTCATGGCAGTTGTTGAGAAGACTAAATTGGGAGGTGTTAACAAGCTTTGATAAATGGCCAGGATATGGACAGCAGTATGGTTCAGAGGAACAAAAACAAGTCAGAAATACGGGATGAAAAAAATGAAATTGTTCTCAGAAAGATGCAAACAAATAATCTGGCAAAAAATTCACATCAGAAGCATTCACTGAAGAACAGAATCTGGAGAAGTGGGATTATTAGTAGTAATCAAAGACAGAGGGAGCACCAGGAGAATGTGGACAAACTTCCAGTGACTATTAACAACAAAAAGACAACAGGACTGTGTGAGTCAGCGTGGAAGCCCCGAGGGGAAGGGAGGCTGTGGCCTCTGATACAACTGTAGCTAGAATTACTCTGAGACAACTGTATTCAATTTCGAGCACCTAAATAAACAAGCAGTGTTGACAATCTTGGAGGAAAGTCAGAGATAAATAATGAAAATGATTAATGGAAGGGGCGGATTGATTTATAAAGAAAGATTTATGGAGCGTATCCTGTGGTTAAGCAATGGTAAACTAGGCAAAGGCAACATGGTGCAGTCTGGAAATGATGACAATGCCCATACTTCATATTTAGGTGTAGAAATATAAGGAGAAAAAAGAAACTGCAAGGATAAAATAGGATAGAATTAATTAATGAGGGGGAAACATAAGACTGAATTTTAAACAGTGCTGATTGAACTAGTGCCAAGACCAGTACCTATTTTGATGAACTGCTCAATTATAAATCATATTTTTAAGGTACATACTGAATCTACTGTCATTTATAACATTATAATCAGAAAGCCCATTGAAAGGGATAATACCGTCCTGGCAGCAACATGGCTAGAACAAATGGGTTTCTTACTTAGAATTTCACTGTTTCTCTTCTATGACCTATTAGCAAACAAGCTTGCTTTTAACAGACTTCTAAAATAGATGCTTTTGTCAGTTTAATAAGGAGAAATCACAAGGGGCAAAAAGCTCCTTTTTATTCCTATTTTAAGCAAAACTGTACTATCATTTTCTATACTCACATTTTACTGAATGGCCTCCCCCTTGCATTCAGAAATTATGTGTATATGGGAAAGGAAGGAAGGAAGGAGGGAAGGAGGGAAGGAGGGAAGGAGGGAAGGAAGGAGGGAAGGAAGGAAGGAGGGAAGGAAGGAAAAGAAAGAAAAGAAAGAAAAGAAAGAAAATCTGAGGCTTTGTATAGCTTTAAAAGATACCTGCCTACTTATCTTCACTTTAGTAGACAGGTTAGTTTTTTTTTTTTTTTTCTTAACGTATTGGAATTTTCTCTGTCATTGATTGAAAAGACAAAGAAATGTTTTTATAAACTATATAGTGGTCATATGATACCACTTTCAACATAATATTTTAAGACTGAGACTGCAAGATAACCCAATTTTTATTCCCAGTTTCCCTTGATAATATTAGAAGTACATATTATTTGTTGAAGGAAAACAAGACATTCATCATAGAATAAGGTACAGAAACATATAAGTATCCTGCCTGTGGGTCTCCAGTCTAATCTGAAACTCTTAGGGAAAATGAGGCCCACTTCAGCATAATTATAAGTGGCACTTAGCATATCACTGGCAAAGTCAGAGAATTAAGCCAGGATCATAAGAAGATCTGGTTATATTGTCAAATATATGCTAGACTAAATCTTTGAGGCCTAAAGAGACTGAAACCACTTAGTTAAGGGCAAGATAAATTTAAATGGTAAAATAAAAATGCTCCATGGTTTAGCTTGAGCATCAACTTGAAGCCCAGTTCTGACTCTGTTGGCATATCTGCAGTGAGATCTTAACAAATGACTGTGATCCTGTTGTGTTTCATGGCATCGGCTACTACAGTAGGTAATAATTGCCTAGCACAGAGTTGGCACTCAACAGATACATGCTGAATGAATGGATGAGTGGAGGAATTAACTGGCCCAAATGGGAAAAGGAGGTGTTTCAATAGTTGATCTTGAAAATCTCCGTGTGTTGACTCTACCTAAAACCAGCTCTTATTTCTACAACATCAATCAAATATGACTGTATTGTCCCTTCTGCCTTCCAATTTCCTCTCTTTCTTTTAAATTATATGTTATTATTTTCAATATCCATTTAAATTCACTAGGCATTTCCAGAACACCTTACTCAGTGCCAAGTATTGGGCTAGATGCTGGGGACCCAGGATGAATAAGACAATTTCTCTTCTCAAGGAGTTTATGGTCTCATTGGGAAGACAACAAAGTAGACCCACACATCAAAAACATAACGAACAAGTTATAATTCATTAAGATGACTCTCACAATAGGGGTTTGTGTGAGGGACCACAGCAGCACCAAGAAGACAGTAGCTAAATCCTGGGTGTAACAGAAATGTGAGAAGTACTGGAACTTCCTTCCCCTCCAAGGATTCTCTTGACCTTCACTTTAACTTGAGTCTAAGTACTTATATGTATTTAGAAGAGAGGATGATTTACCCCAGACCTCATACTTTTCTGCCATCTACATTCTATGACACAAGAGCAACCCTTTTTAAAGGGAAGCTTGGCCTTTAATGCTTCTACAGTTACTTGCCTGTAGAGACAAAAAGGTTTGCTTAAAATTCATTTGTGATGTCTCTATTCAGTGTTAACTTCTTTGTGGTCTATTCCCATTGGGTCCTTAGGAAATTATTTAAAATGAAATCAGTTGGCAGGAATACTTGATTTCAGGTGTCAAATAAAAAGAACCACTAAAAACTGTTTATTCTCAGCAGGAGTGTAGCATGTGAAATTGCTGGTTTGCAAAATTCATTTTAACCTATTCTTTTTATCAGCATCTTTTGTTATTGATAGGTAGTGAAAGGTGCACTGGATAAAAGTACAATACAAGCTGTAGTCTGCAATATCTAAAAAGAAAAATCTACTTAGCAACATATTAGGTGTGCTTTATTCAGTCTGCATAACACTGAGGTTTTTAATTTAATTTATGTTTCTGTTGACTGAATGTAAATAAATAAAAAGTAGGAAGTTCTTTGCATACCACTCTCTCAGGGGAAGGCAGTATAGAGATAACCTGCACTTTGATCATTTTATTTTACAATCAGTATCTTAGATGGCAGATTTAAGGCAGGTTCTGTAGATTGCTGTTCGGCTTTTATTACGAAGGCCTGATGTGAACAGGACATATACCACGATATAATATTATTATCCATCTTGTACTTCAACTGCATTTCAGTGAACAACAGTAAATCACCTATAGCTAGATACTAGATAATATGTTGTATAAATCCCCCTTCCTTGGTCTCTGAATGAGTTTAAATATAAACATATTATCTTGTTGAAGTACAGTTAGACTATCATAAGCTCCATTATCTACCTCAGTTTTGAAAGTAGTAACAGTAATATAGAAAATGAAAATACATATCATTCTTCTTTTTGAAGTCTGTCAATCATATGAATATCTAGGCAGAGAGATTTGAAGTGTATATCCTGCCAAGCTGCCCCAATGTGGAGACAGATCAGTAGAACACTTGATACAATGTGTATTCAAAGAAAAACAATGAATGTACAGGAAAGACTGCTGGATTTAGCATAGATGCCATGACTTCCTGGAGATATGGACTCATCACTCCATGGCAGAAGTCTTCATTAGAGGACAGGTCTAGCTGGGACTTTTGAGTCGTGGCTTTCAAAACATTTTACTTGTTAGTCACAACTTCCTGTAATTCACTTAGAATTCATGTTATTTGTAGTCATGACATTTCTTTAGCTTGGTTAATATCTGTAAAGTGCATAAAACTGTGCCTGGCACTTAGTAATGGTAATTGTTTCTGGTTGTGATGAAGATGGTAAGAGAAACTGGCAGTTTTATCAGGACCAGTACTAGGGTGTGACAAGCAGCCCTTGCAGGAACCTGAGTGGTGGACTCCTCACATTTTGCACCCTAAGCACCTTGTTTGCTTTACCCTTATACATTACTAATCCTATATTAGAAATACCTCATGTCTGCATCATTATAAATTATGCAGTTTATACACATAGGCTTTGCTGGAGGCCATTATATACTAATTATGAACACCCATTAGAGTTTATATTTGTGACATGAACAAGAAATAAAACATTGCAAATATATTAATATATACATTTAATAGACACTTCAAATGTGTGTGTTACATAAACACAATGTTTATATATACAAAATTATGCATGTAAACACTAGATATACATCATATTATTTATGTTGACATATAATTCAGAATATGCCATACACAGAAATATAATTGGATGTTTCCGAAATACATACATTGTGGTGTGTGTAGAAACTCACTAAGGAGTGTGCTTTATAACCACATAAAACCACTGCTGCTTTCTAAGGACTCAGCAGTTTCAAAGTTTCCTCTGTGAAGGGATTGACAGCATTTTGCATCATCCCCTCCGCTTGACCCAGGCCTGAAAGTTAATCTCATTGCCAGGACCACAGAGCAAGCCAGAGGAGGAGCATGGCTAGACCTCAGATCTTCAGCATCCCACGTATTGGAAGTTAAAACTGTCACTCATGACTTTTAAAATTGCTTCCTCCAGTCTGACATTGTTAAGGGTCCAGACTGGGCGGAGGAAGACACGCAGTTGTACCCGACTCCAGCGCCAGCACCAGCGCCAGCCCCAGCCCCAGCCCCAGCGAGGCCAGTGTCTCCCGGGGAGGCCGTGTGTCTGTGCGTGAACATCTCTAAATGGGTAAATTTAGAAGCTGTGTAGGTGTGCTTACATAAATATGCCTCTGCCTTTTTCCCCAAGGCACTGAAGAAGAGAGACAACACTGGATCTTCTGAGTGTGATTAGGCTTTTTTTTTTTAAAGTTGTCAACTGAATCTATTTGAAGTCAGAAATTCCATGGGTTGTGGCAGTTGGATACCCAGGAAATCTGGCAGAAGCCATATAATTGCTTTTTTGATATTATCTAGGTATTATATTCCATCCTTATGTAAAAATTTGAACATAACCCCTAAGGCTAATATTACTATTATTATTATTATTTTTAATGGAGTCTTACTGTGTGGCCCAGGCCAGAGTGCAGTGGCGCAATCTCGGCTCACTGCAACCTCCGCCTCCTGGGTTCAAGCGATTCTCCTGCCTCAGCCTCCTGAGTAGCTGGGATTACACGTGCTTGCCACCACACCTGGCTAATTTTTGTATTTTTAGTAGAGATGGGCTTTTGCCATGTTGGTTAGGCTGGTCATGAACATCTGACCTCAGGTGATCCATCCGCCTTAGCCTCCCAAAGTACTGGGATTACAGGTGTGAGCCACCATGCCAGGATGGATAATATTCTTTTATATGGCTCCCCCACTTCCAGTCTTAGTTTCCGTCCTAATTTGGTGGGTTATAGTCTGGAACTTCCTCTGAACATTTACATAATTTATAGAGATCCATACAAAACATGTAGTATTTTTGCTTCTGTGTTTATGTGATTTTATAAGAATGGAATTACTGTGGATAAACTGTCAGCAACTTTTTTCTCCCACTAAATACTCTGACGTTGGATCTCTTCCTGCGATAATAGGTAGAAATATAACGAGTTTGCCTTAGCTGAAGCATTGTAACACATTCTATCCTGTGTTTATACAGGATGTTATTTAACTAAGCCCCTACTGAACACCAGGAATGAAACTTAGCATGGGCTCAATCCGTATTTGTTGAACACATGAATAAATAAACTTTCTTAGCTGGCCAACGAAAGAAAATCTCTTTAGACATGAATACTGGGCGATGTCGGCCATGGAGAGTTGACCATATTCTGTACTTAGTCATAGAATAATTTCCTCACATGATACTAGTCATAACAAATATTCATTAGTCATTTACTGTGTGCCACACACTGTATGAACACTTCATGAGCATTTTCTCAATATTATTATCTTCATTTTACAAATGGGGAAATTAAGGCTCATGGAGGTCCTGTAACTTGCCCAAGCCCCACTTCTAGTAAGGAGTGGAACATACTTTCAAACCCAGACAACAAGGCCCTAGGGGTACCCCACTCTGGGCTTTACCCTACCTTTATAATTTTTATTTTTTTTCTGAGACAGAATTGTGCTCTGTTGCCCAGGCTGGAGTACCATGGCACCATGCCGGCTCTCTGCAACCTCTGTCTTCCAGGTTCAAGTAATTCTCCTGCCTCAGCCTCCTGAATATCTGGGATTACAGGCATATGCCACCATGCCCAGCTAATTTTTTTTTTTTTTTTTTTGAGATGGAGTCTTGCTCTGTCACCCAGGCTGGAGTGCAGTGGTGCCATCTCGGCTCACTGCAACCTCCGCCTCCTGGGTTCAAGTGATTCTCCTGCCTCAGTCTCTTGAGAAGCTGGAACTACAGGTGGGTGCCACTGAGCCCACCCTAATTTTTGTGTTTTTAGTAGAGACGGGGTTTCACCATGTTGGCCAGGCTGGTCTCAAACTCCTGACCTCAAATGATCTGCCCACCTCAGCCTCCCAAAGTGCTGGGATTATAGGCGTGAGCCACGATGGCTGGCCTGCTTTTATAATTTAAAGAGAAAGAGGGAGAAAAGACTGTTCTCTGCTTCTGTTTTTAATCTCTTGCCTCCTACATTTCCATATACATATGTAAATAACTTGAAGATAGACAGTAAAGGTTATAGGATGGGGATGGGAAGCAGTATGGATGAAAAGGACAAGAAATGAAGATTAAGTGTAGGCTGGGGGAGGTAGTAAGGATAGTGCATAGAAATAAGGAAAGAATTCATCAGATTCCAGGTTAGTTAAGGTTAAGTTTAAATTCTGAGAAGATCTATTAGTGTGGAGGTCTTTGTTGCTTAGCATGAATAAGAACATTATATTGTGGAGTGGTCTTGGACTTACCTCCTTCCATGTATTGATCAAAAAGCAGGTGAAGATGGGGAATGCAGGAAAGCAGTGTAACCATAACTGTACTGTGATAGTAAATATCGTGATGTTTATTGGTGATAAAATCATTTGCACTGCCATTATTACTACAGTCTTTTGCTACCTTCATAATGGAAGGAAATAAGATTTCAGCTAACGATTTCAGTTAGAGATTGTTGAAAAATAAAAGGGTAGTGTTTTCCCCATCTCCATTCACAGATATTCCTGAATGCTAACCAAAATGTCCATGGCCCCAAAATGTTCATGGGTTAAGAGCCTTGCATTCGGTGTCATTATTCCTGGGTCATGCGATCAGGACCAGTCATAGTAATTCCATTCTTTTTTGCCAGAAGTAGTTTTAGGCATTGGCTGTAGCCAGCTAAGGCAGCAGAGTGACTAACCTGCTTGGGAGAGAGGAGGAGAGGAAAGGGACGGAGTAGCAGAGTAGCGCTTCTGTGGAGAGTTTATTTACTCTTTAAAAATGAACTGTAATTGGCTGGGCATGGTGGCTCATTCCTGTAATCCCAGCACTTTGGGAGGCTGAGGCGGGTGGATCATTTGAGGTCAGGAGTTTGAGACCAGCCTGACCAACATGGTGAAACCCCATCTCTACTAAATACAAAAAAATTAGCCAGACATGGTTGTGTATGCCTGTAATCCCAGCTACTTTGGAGGCTGAGGCAGGAGAATCATTCAAACCCAGGAGGCAGAGTTTGCAGTGAGCTGAGAATTGTGTCCTGCACTCCAGCCTGGGCAACAGAGTGAAACTCAGTCTCAACTCTCCTCCCCACAAATAAAAACCTCCAAACCGTAATCGTCATGTAGAGCCTAAGGGGACACTGGGACAGGGTCTGGGAAAGAAACAAGAAACTTCACCCTTGAAGATGTGGTTGAGCAGCTGACCCACTCCCTCCTACAGCCGGCTGCTGTTGGACCTCATGTTGTATTTATTATGTGTACAATAATATATTTAAATATATGTTGTGTTTATTTTGTTAGCTAATAAACTTCTTACTATTCGAGCTCTTTTAAATCAGTCCTTCTAGTATTAGAAGCAGAAAATATCCCAACTTCTACAGACTGCATCCTGTGGACCCTGCCTGTCTTTCTAACTTGACTTCTCACCATTCTTCCCCTGGCTCACTAGCCTTTTGCTTCCAGCTCTTTGCTATTTGCTTTAGGGCTGCTGTCCATCCCTCTTTGTTGGACCAACCCCTTCCTGGTTCATAAAGCATAAACTTGAATGGCATTCCTTCAGACAGACTAGTCTGATCCCTCACTCTAAATTTTATGCTCTCTCTCTTCCTTGACCCCCTTACCCCATTACTTTCTAATTTTCTGTTATTTCTTCTCAGACCTTATAACAACTGATACTTAATATTGTCTTGGGTTTGTTTATTTAATTTCTCTCATTGGACTGCATGCTCCAGGAGGGCCGAAGTCCTGTCATCATTGTATTTCCTGAATTAATATGCACAGTGTCTGTGTGTACACAAGTGTTTGTTGAATAAATAAAAGCTTCATTTCAGCCTGGTTCTCCTTCAGCACTCAGAAGAAGGTGGGATATACCTTCCTGGGTGACTGTGTCTTAATATCATCTCCTACATTACTCTTATTCATGTTTTGGCTTTTTTTTTTTTTTTTTTTTGAGACAAGGTCTCCCTTTTGCCCAGGCAGGAGCACAGTTGCAGTGGCATGATCTCGGCTCACTGCACAGCCTTGTCTTCCCCAGGCTCAGGTGATCCTCCCAACTCAGCTTCCTACTAGCTGGGACTACAGGCACACATCACCACACCCAGCTAATTTTCAATTTTTTTTATAGGGACGAGGTGTCGCCATGCTGCCCAGGCTGGTCTCGAACTCCTGCGCTCAAGCGAACTGCCCACCTCTGCCTCCCAAAATGCTGGGATTACAGGTGTGAGCCACTGTTCCTGGCCGTGTTTTGGCATTTTAAGCAGACAAATAAAAGCCTAACTCAATGATCATAAATTGCAGAAACAATTGGAGCAGTGAAGAATTGAGCCACTGGGATAGGACAGTTTAACCGAGTGGGAGAATAAATAACTAGTTGTACTACGAATAGGCAATTGTAGTATTTTTAAAGAAACCTACTGACTTTTAGATACAGAGTCCATTCATGTACTTCACTAAAATTTGTTAATTCTAGTTTTCCCAGTGTATTCTTATATTTTCTAACATTGTAATCTACAGTGGGATAAATATATTCACTCTTCCAATTGTTATGCATCATTTCTGTTTCATATCTTACTACATTGCTCAGAATGTCCTATGCAATTTTAAATAATGGTGGCTTTATCAGGAGCTTTGTTTTCTTCCCCATTTTAATAGGAATATCTCTGTAGGTTGTTGATGTTGGCTCTGCGTGTGATATTTTTAAAAAGTCATATTAAGGAAGTATTTTTCTGTTTCTGAAAGATGCTTAATTATGGTACCAGTTGGAAACATGTAAAGACGTATGTGTTTTTTTTTTAATTTTATTAATAGAGATGGGGGTGTCACTATGTTGGCCAGGGTGATCTTGAAGTCCTGGCCTCAAGCAACCCTCCCACCTTAGTCTCCCAAAGTGCTGGTTGCGCATGCCTGTAATCCCAGCTACTTGGAAGGCTGAGGCAAGAGAATCGCTCGAACCCCAGAGGTGGAGATTGCAGTGAGCCCAGGTGGCATCACGGCACTCCAGCGTGGGCAACAGAGCGAAACTCAGTCTCAAAAAAAAAAACAAAAACAAACAACAAAAACAAACAACTGTCTGTTTTTTTGACTGAGCCACGATGCCTGGGTCTAACTGGTTTCTTTCTTTCTTTTTTTAACATTCTGTGAAACTGGTCTATTTTCATATATCAAATCCTCTTTACCTTTATCTTGTCTCGTTTTTTTATGTAAGTCTATTTATGAGTGTCCCACCTTCCTGCTGAGTGGTAGGCCTAGGTTTGCAGAGACAATAAAATGGACTTGCTAAGTGACCCCCACAAGTACTGAGAATTACAGCTGAAGAATGATGGCTGAATATGGAACTGTCATCTACTGTTCTTTTCACTGCTCCTTCTTGACATGAACTATGTATTTAATATATATTTTAGGATATACTACCTATAGTTACTACCTAACAAGGGCTTACTCTGTGTCAGCCCTATGCAAATCACTTTATATGGTTTCTCCCATTTAATCCTCATAATATTCTATGAGGTAGGTGCTACGATTATTTTTCCCATTTTGCAGATGACAAAATTGAACCTTAAAATAGTTTAGTTTATTTGCCTCAAATAACACAGCTCAGAAGTGGTGGAGCAGGGAGTTAGACCTTGGGGTTTAACTCCACATCCTGTGCTGTTACTACCTCCTATGCTACCAGTAAACCACATTTCATGTTGAATTCTATTGGAAATTAATGATCATAATTGCGAGAAGCCACAGTGAGAAACCAGTAGATTAGAACCAATTTCAAAGTGAAAGGACAGTAAATATGCATAACAATATTACAAAATATTGGTCTTTTAAAACATTTTATAACGCGAATGACACATTCAAATGGGAGCCTTTCATAGTAGCTTCTCCTTTAACATTTTTAAACATTTCTGCCCTAAAAATCCATGTTGCTAGGAAGCTGATTATTATCAGAACTTCTTTAGTGATAAGTTTGTATAGTGTTTCAAGTCTACATCCACCCCAAAGATTATGTAGAATTTGCAACTTAATATATTTTTCCTGAGCTATGGTAATGAATCCACATTTATTTATCATTTATACTCACTACTAACACATTACCAAAATGCACTCAGGGTGTTTATATTTGCATTAGGATGTTACACTTTTAAAAACAATTTAGAAAATGACAACCTACAAACAACTGGAAACTAAAAACGTCACAGTCATTACCCAGATTTAGATTCTAAAGGGACAGAATGATGTCATAAACTCTACTGAAAATAATGATAACATTCCAGTCAACATAATAAATGATGAAATCTTCTGAAATGCAGTAAAGTCATAAAACAAAAAATTTCACCCTTTAGGACAAAAAAAAAATCATGTTTGAATGAATATCTGGGATTATGGCCTTCAGAAACTGAGAGTAGGCTTTTTTCCTAGTGCTTATTAAACCTCATGGCCTCATACGACATGCTTATGGTATATATTCCGTATTTAACTTAGATCATCTGGGCCAGCTCAGGTCGACACTTTGCTGTTACAGGACACATGGAACAACATCACTGTTTATAATCCCAGCAAGGAGTGCCATCAGCCCTGTGGGGCTTCTAAGATCATCTGAATAGAGGAAGTGCTTGTGTCCTTATTGCAGGTAGAACTTACTCTGAGCAAATTAATTTTATGAAAGTCAATATGATCATAAGGGATTAAATAGATGAAATACTCTATGGAAGGATTCTCCCCACATCCACAGTATATTTTCTTTCAAAAATTAACTCCCTTAGTGCATTTAAAATATGATTTGAGGGCTGTGTGTGGCGGCTCGTGCCCATAATCCCAGCACTTTGGGAGGCCAAAGCATGCAGATCACTTGAGCCTAGGAGTTCAAGATCAGTCTGGGCAACATGGTGAAACCCCATCTCTACGAAAAATATAAAAATTAGCTGGGCATGGTGGTGTGCTCCTGTAGGCCCAGCTACTCAGAAGGTTGAGGCAGGAGAATCACCTGAGCCCAGGGAGGTTGAGGCTGCAGTGAGCCCTAATAGTGCCACTGCTTTTTAGCCTGGACAACAGAGTGAGACCCTGTCTCCAAAAAAAAGATACAATTTGGCCAGGCATGTTGGTTCATGCCTGAAATCCCACCACTTTGGGAGGCTGAGGCAGGTGGATCATTTGAGGTCAGGAGTTCAAGACCAGCCTAGCCAACATGGTGAAACTCCATCTCTACTGAAAAGTTCAAAGATTAGCTGGGCATGTGGCATGTGCCTGTAGTCCTAGCTATAGGGGAGGCTGAGGCAGGAGAATCGCCAGAACCTGCGAGGTAGAGGTTGCAGTGAGCAGAGATTGTGCCACTGCACTCAGACTGGGTGACAGAACAAAACTCCATCTCAAAGCAAACAAACAAAAAAGGTATAATTCAATTAATGAAAATTTTAAAAACTGTTGCCTAAAATACTATGTCTGAAATTTAAGTCATTCAACAAATAGTAATCTAGTGCCTCCTATGTGTCAGTGGTTGTGAATTTCACTCTTTAACGTAAATTTCTTTAGTTAATCCATACAACAACAATGTAAGGTAGCTGTCATAATTTCTAACTCATGGTTAAACATGTTAATGATCATAGAAACTGAGAAGACAAGGATGAATCTCATTCACCATCTAGTCTGTGTGCTCAGTAGAGGGCATGGTGCATGCTGAGAGGAATTGTGGGACACAGGCAGTAAACACATGATGAAAATGGATTAAAATCTGAGCTGGGTAACCCCAGTTCCAGTGTTCTTTCCACTACATCATCTTGCCTTTAATAGTATTTCCTTGTGTTAGTAGTAAATGAGGAGGCTTTATCAAGTAAAGCCAATTGAAATGAAAGTTAGGAACTTCAATCTGAAATAAGGTGAACTGAAGCCATGCATACGGCAATTATGCTGAAATTAGTGCACCTTGATAGTACTTTTTCTATTATTGTAGTTAAATCAACAAAGGAAAGACCAATTTGTCAATTCAAAGATGAGCCTGATCGCTGATTTTTGGCTACAGATGTGGCAAAAGTGATTTATGAGTAAGCAACATCCTAAAGACTTGTGTTTCCAGTAATGGCAAGACTGGGTAATTTGAACTTTCTACTAAGGGCAATGGAAAATGCTG
Organism: Cacajao melanocephalus; assembly: GCA_963573385.1. Classification (NCBI taxonomy): domain Eukaryota; kingdom Metazoa; phylum Chordata; class Mammalia; order Primates; family Pitheciidae; genus Cacajao; species Cacajao melanocephalus. The sequence continues at coordinate 33,789 of CAUYLG010023600.1, read as the reverse complement.
GACAAATTTTTTAACAATCCTTTTGAAAACATCAAATTGCTAACAAGATAATAAATAATTATTGCCTAGGATATGGAGGAAAATGGAGGCACAGGGAGGTGAGCCCAGCACCTAGGGGTGGTTTCTCTTGGGGGCATTTGTCAACTCTGGAGGAGATACTGAGCATCTGAGAGGCTGTTCTGTGCTTTTGACAGTTTCATGGGACTAGAGTGGGGATTAGAGTCCAAGGATTGCTAAGACACTGTTGTTCCTGTTGAAACTGACTCAATTTAGGTTGTATCTTGAAAGGGAACACTCAAAATATAAAGATAAACTCAAAGTTGACAGGAACTATTACAGAGTGTTTAGTTTCAAATCATCTCAGTCCCTGGAATTGGATTGAGGCTATCTCAAAATGCTAGTGCCTCTGGCTGACTGATAGAAGCATACATAAAACCTCTTTGGTGAAAGAAAAGCAACAATTTTCTTGGCTACAAATTGTTTCTATGAACAAGTCAGTAAATCTAGTGTGCAGCGCAAAATAAAAAAATAACCAGGTACACAAGATGATAAAATTATGAACAAAACCCACCAAAAACAACAGGTAACAGAAAAAGGCTCACAGAGACTCAAGATATTATAGTTACCAGACACAGAATTTAAAATAAATATGCTTGCTATGTTCAAGAAGATAATACAAAATTGAGAATTTAAGCATAAAATTGGAAACTATATGATCCAATACAAAAAAACATAAAAAAATTAAGACTATAATAAATGTGTACAGTAGACAAATGTGAAGAGAGAATTAGAAAATTGGGAGATAGGTTAGAAGAAAATATCCAAAATAATCATGGAGAAAAATAAGAATGGTTAATCGGTATACGTGATACCATGAAAAGAGCTAACATATGCATTATGGGAGATCCAGAAGATTGAAGATTGAAGATCCAGAAGAACCAAAAATAATATTTGAAAAGATTATGGCTGAGAACTTTCCAAAATAAATGAAAGCAATCAAGCAACAGATTCAAGAGGACCTAGGAACTACAAGGAGTAAAAATACAAAAACAAACTCTAATCTAAGCACAACAAAGACAAACAGATGAAAACCAAAGATAATACATTTTTAAAAACATAAATCGTGTCCACACATTTACACACATGAAAATCTTTGTTAGATTACCTGTAAAGTTCATTTTCTTTTGGGATTTTGTATCTGATCAGTTCTCTCTTTGGAGAGTATTTTATTTTTGTAGGTTGATTTCTTTGCTTTTATTACAGGCTGGTAAAATTTTCTTCTAGTGAAAATGGCAGAGGCAGATTCATGTGCTCACTAAATTAGCTGCTTGAGTATTAAGGTAGCAATTCCAGTATCCCTAACTATGTAAGGAATAGAATTTCTCTCTGCAGTGACAGGAAGGAAGAAGCTATCCAAGGAGACGTTGTTTCACTATCTGTAGTGGGATTCCCTGAGAAAAAAAGACAATCTAAATGAATTACTTAATATTTGTTTATGGACTACTTCTAAAGTGAAAAAGACTGAAATTATAAGACATCTAAAACAAAAACATAACAGGAAAAACAATAAATAGTAGATAGTTTTCTCAATCTGAGCAGATAAAAGAAAAACTTATGCCAAATTAAATTTAAAGGAGTTTAATCGAGCAATGAATGATTAGCAAATTGGGCAGCCTCCTGAACCTGAGTAGGCTTGGAGACTCCAGTGTAGCTACGAGGTGAAAGATTTATAGACAGAAAAAGGAAAGTGATGTACAGTAAACAGAAATGAGGTACAGAAACAGCTGGATTGGTTACAGCTCGGCGTTTGCCTTATTTGAACACAGTTTGAACAGTTGGCTGCATTTGATTGGCCAAAACTCGGTGATTGGTACAAATCTAGGGTCTGGTTATACCTCCACTTGTTATAATTCATGATGTCCAGAGAAACCTTTAGGCTGAACTTAAAATAAGTAAGGAGGCACCTTTAGGTTAAATTTGACTTAACAGAGCTGAGGCACCAGACAATAAATTTGGATCCAAGAATTCTGGTAATAAAAAACAAAGGGGAATAAACATAAGATTATATCGTTTGTATTTATTTATTTAGAGACACAGTCTCACTCTTTCACCCAGGCTGGAGTGCAGTGGCGCGATCTTGGCTCATTGCAACCAGCACCTCTCAGGTTCAAGTGATTCTCCTGCCTTAGCTTCCCGAGTAGCTGGGATTACAGTCATGGGCCACCACACCCGGCTAATTTTGTTTTGTATTTTTAGTAGAGACGGGGTTTTACCATGTTGGCCAGGCTGGTCTCAAGCTCCTGACCTCAAGCAATCCGCTGGCCTCGGCCTCCCAAAGTGTGGGGATTGCAGGCGTGAACCACTGCACCCCGCCAGCTTTTATTTTTAATTTTTGGAAGTACAGAGCATACAGATTCACTTATAAAAGCAACATTTTTCCTGGAAGTTAAGAAAAGGACACACCAAAAGTAGTTTAGAAAGTGCTGGATTTGGAGGTAAAACAATTGGGTTCAGTTCTAACTTTGGCAACCCTTTAACGGCTCAATTAATCTCTTTGTGTCCCAGTGACTTCTAAAGAAAGGAGGATAAAAATAGTTGACCCACCTGCCTCCTGCAGTTGCTACTTACAATCACATTGGAAATGTTAGATAAAATAATATTAAGAAAGACTCCTAGGAGGTAAGGGGATGGGAAAAAGTAGCTGCCTGCTTTAAATGACTTCAGGAATGAAAGTTGGATTTCATTCCAGCACACCTGACTGCAAAGAAGAATCCAGCTTCAATGTCAATAATCTTGAGGACTGAAAGAGAGGCATTAAGAATGAAGATGAAGCCAGGCATGGTGGCTCATACGTGTAATCCTAGTACTTTGGGAGGCCAAGGTGGGCAGATCACTTGAGGCCAGGAGTTTGAGACCAGCCTGGCCAACATGGTGAAACCCTGTCTCTACTAAAAAATACAAAAATTAGTTGGGTGTGGTAGTGCATGCCTGTAGTCTCACCTGCTCGGGAGGCTGAGGCAAGAGAATCACTTGAACCCGGGAGGCAGAGGTTGCAGTGCACTGAGAGCATGCCAGTGCACTCCAGCCTGCCAGCCTGGCAGCCTAGGCCATAGAGTGAGACTATGTCTCAAAAAAAAGAAGAAGAAAGAAGGAGGAGGAGGAGGAGGAGGAGGAGGAGGAGGAGGAGGAGGAGAAGCAGAAGCAGAAGCAGAAATAGTGTCCCAATATTTATAAAGTATGTATGGGTAGAGGCAAGAAAGAACATGAATTACAGGAGCAAAAACCTAAAATATATTGATCTTTGGCAAGATTCTGTAGTGAATTTTGAGGTAGATTATTTGTTAGGTGAAGAAAGGAAGTTGCAGTTAACAGCAGCCAATAGGACTTCACCAAGAGCAACTTAAAACAGCTATTCTTTTTGTTCATAGTACCAAACTGGTAGGGTGAAGGAATGCATCAAGATTCTAACAAAATAGCTGACGAAGTTTCTGGGTATCACTGAGAACAAGATGAAGGAAAGAGTGAAGAAGATAAAATAATTAGGTAGATTCCTAACTGGTAGAAGGCTTGTATCTCAGGATCTCCTACTAATGAACTATTAACTAGATGGCAAAGCTTTAGCTGGCATGCTGCATGGGTCTATTCAACTTCTTAAATTTTCTGCTTAGGTGAACACATGCTTCATTTTCAGATGCTATTAAGAGAGTTAATGTGTTGAGTGACCAAATGAGATCTGAAAAGGCCAGGTGTGGTGGTTTGTGCCTGTAGTCCTAGCTACTCGGGAGGCCAAGGTGGGAGGATCACTTGAACCCTGAAGTTTGAGTCTGGGCTGGGCAACAAAGAGAGACCATGTCTCTTAAAAAAAAAAAAAAAAGTGCTGGGCACTGTGCTTCACACCTATAATTCTAGCACTTTGAGAGGCTGAGGTGGGAAGATCGCTTGAGACCAGGAGTTCAAGACCAGCCTGGGCAACATGGCAAAACCCCGTCTCTACAAAAAATACAAAAATTAGGGGTGGTAGCATGTCCCTGTAGTCTCAACTACTAGGGAAGCTGATGTGGGAGAATTGCTTGAGCCTGGGAGGTCGAGGCTACAGTGAGCCATGGTTGTGCCACTGCACCCTGGCCTTGGCCCTGTTGACAGAGAGAAACCCCATCTCAAACAAAACAAAAATAAATAAATAAATAAGACCTCAAATACCATTATAGCTTTGAAAGAGCTGTGAATGGAAAAGAGTAAATTTAACAGGGAGGAATAAATGCAAAGTGAACATTTTTCTTACATTAAAAATTAACTGCACAGGGTGGTAGAGATTTGGCTTAATTAGTTTATATGCAGAAAGGACTCAGGGTTTTAGTTGACAGGGAGGACAACATGAGCAAGTCATGTGATTTGCCATAAAAACACCCCCCAAAACGAGCAAAGATCCTTTCTTCTTAGGCCAGACTGAGAGGAATACCCTGTCCAGTCTAAGGAAATAATAAGTTATCCTTTACTTGGAAACAATTAACTTACATCTGGAAGATCGTGACTAGATAGGGATGCCCCATTTTAAGAGGGGCATTGACAAAGTGGAGCTGACCAGCAGAGGGTGATCAGAATGTTGAAAGGTCTGGAAACAATCACACAAAAAACAGCTGGAAGATCTTGGTTTATTTTGCCTGGAAAAGGGGATGGTGTCGGTCTGGGTTTATAGGGGGAGATAACATAATGTCTGTAAGGAATTTAGCACAGGGTGCTTTACCTGTAAACACCCAATAAATGCCAACTGTAATTATGATTCCAATAATGGAAAGCTTGAACATTCTATAGCCTCAAAAGGCAACACTAGCAACGATTTGTGGAAATTATGGGAAACACTAGATATTTTAGTATAGAGATGGAAGAACTTTCTCTCAGAACTATGCTAAGATTCAACAGTTTCTTAGTCATCACCTGAGATATTATAGAAATGTTCATTTTTATAGTATCTGTAATGTCCTAAAGAGGTACAACTAGTTGATTATAAATCATCTTGTGGCTTAGAAGTAGACCATGTTGTATTACTTGGCCATTTCTGAGTGACAAGCTTAGATACTGAAATAAGGCACTACATTAGTACTGCAAATGTTTTTTGTCTGAGCAGGAGACATATTCGCAGAAGGTATGATGTAATTTTCTTTTATTATTTTTAAGAAAGAAACATTTTTTCAAGAGAATGTTGATTATTAGCATATAATAGCACTCAATAAATATTTAATGAATTATCAAGATAAAAAATAATTTTCATTGTCTCTACCCTGTAATGACTAGAAATTTCCAAACAGAGGGAGCGTGGCAATGAGAAAATAATCTTTTCCCTCCCCACATCAGAGAAGTCTTTTCCTGAATTGTGAGTGCCGTATGTGTGTGTGTGTGTTTGTGTGTGTGTGTGTTTGTGTGTGTGTGAGCGCATGTGTGTGTGCGTGTTTGAACTTAATCTTCCTCATGCTCAGGGAATTGTTCCTTCCTGGAGGTGAGGGAACCATCAGTGGCCTTGTCTGAGATGCATGCCTTAGTGCATAACGAACTCCTCTACCATCGCTTAGTCCTTCAAACCTGACGATGCTTTCAGACGTAAAAGCTAGATTTTTCTTTTTCTCTCTTCCTTTATCCTCTTGATGTGCATTTTGGGAGGCAACAGGCAGGCGCAGCTACTGTATTGCTGATTCACCTAGTGCTGGTTGTATAGACCTTGACAGCAGCTTGTTTTTCTCAAGGGACACTTTAACACTCATCATTAATAACAGAGCTAATATTTTTTCACTAAGCTTTTACACAGTGATGGAGGGCCACTGGTAAGCTCAGCTCCATGCCCTAACCTAACCAATCACCTTGCTTTCTAGATACTAGATCAATTAGGATGTCTAACATTTAAGGTGAGGTGTCAGATAATTTTGATGGCTAGGAGATACATACCTACCAGCTCTACTTAAATCTATTCATGATAAGTAATATCATAGGTATATTCAATTTCTCAGCTCTAAAGAACTTTAGAGATCATGCAGTTTTACATTATTCCATTCAAATGAAATGGAAAGAAACAGCTTGGTACCCAGATGGAAGGGTTCATTATCAGCCTTAGCATATCCATTTTATAAGTTTTATAAGAAAAAGGATGAAAATAATACTGGTTTTTAAACTTGTATCCCATTCTGCAAGAGGTGGTTTGGGGATCAGCTTCTGGAGTTCAATGGGAAGAAGACAGGTCTATGTTGGAGGAAACAGATGGAGCCATGGCGAGATACTCAGATGCTAGTGAGATTTATTTTTACTGCTTGCAAGTGTAATTGTGAGGGAGGTATTTTAAAATATAGTCAGACTCAGTTTACGTAAACAGTTATGAAAAGCATTAAGGTTTAGACTTTAGAAATTATGTTCAGTTTAGAAATTATGACAGTTACGTGAAGTTGTTCATATTGCCTGTGCTGGTGATAGTAACAACCTCCTTTTCTTTTCCTCTTGAATGCATTATTTTAAATTTTGAAACTTGACCAAAAAGGTGATCATATAGATTGAGAAACTGTCAAGTTACAAGAACAGGGAAGAACTGTATTTGTATTTTGTGCCTGTGACTAATTTTAGAGGTAATCATATATTCCCTTTTTTTGAGACAGGGTCTCGCTCTGTTGTCCAGGCTGGAGTACAATGGTGTGATCATGGCTCGCTGCAGCCTTGACCTTCAGGTGCCTCAGCTTCCTGAGTAGCTGAGACCACAGGCACATGCCACCACATCCAACTAAGTTTTAAATTTTTTGTGGAGACAGGGCCTCACTATGTTGCCCAGGCTTGTCTTAAACTCCTGGGCTAACGCGATCCTCCCACCTTGGCCTCCCAAAGTATTAGGGTAGCAGGTATGAGCCACTGTGCCTGGCATATATTCTAATATACTTTCTAATGTGATTCTCTAACACATGCATGAGTTTTAGAATTTCCTTCACTCATTTATATGACTTTATCTCCTACCATGTCTTATATAGTTTTGTTTTTGTTTTTTTCCAGTTATTTACTTCCTTCCAAGATTAAAGAGTTTTGGTCATTTTTAAGACGATTTATGGGACCTTAACTCCAAATTATTTAAAGTAAATTTTTAGGATACTTGGGAACTATTTGGGCACATTCTTTGGTTGTATTCTATGTCTCACAAGGTGGCTTATAATGGTTAGAATAGGTTGGGCATGGTGTCTCATGCCTGTAATCCCAGAACTTTGAGAGGCCAAGGTGGGAGGATCACTTGAGCCCAGAAGTTTAAGACAAGCCTGGGCAACATAGTGAGATCTAATCTCTACAGAAAATTAAAAATTAGCTTGGTGTGGTGGCATGCGACTGTGGTCCCAGCTACTCGGGAGACTGAGGCACAAAGATCACTTGAACCTGAATGTCAAGGCTGCAGCAAGCCATGATCACACCATTGTACTCCAGCCCGGGCAACAGAGCCAGACCCTGTCTCCAAAAACAAAAAAAAAAGTTTGGAATGAAAACTCTGCTGAGGTTATTTTGGTCTCTGCAAACAGAGTGATTTTGTTGTTGTTTATGTTAACACTGGGACTAGGAGCCTCTAAGAAAGTTGAGATGTCTCTGATTTGATGTCAACAGTTAATCTGGAAACATGAAAATCAGTTTAAGTATCCCCTTTTTGAGATTAAATCACCTGAAATGTCAAGATCCTACTTGTAATCTTGTTTCTTGGCACCTGCTTCTAACCCTTAAACACAATAACTTAATAATCAGGATAAGTAATTTGAAAAAACAAAAATGCCTAGTAATAGTTTATAACTGAGGCCAGCACAGTTGTGGGACTGGAATGCTCTGTAAGTGACATGCATTCTGGGAAGTAGATTTTGGGTATCGTTGATGTTTCTTAACTATGATCTGAACAAATCACCTGTGAATTATAACTGAAGGGTTTTCTTATTAAGATGCCATGTCTATCCCTAGCATATGAAACTAACCATACTCTGGGATGTAAGAAATGCAGTGAGACTTTTTGCAATGCCAGCATTAGGAGCCTAACTGAAGCCTCACAGTCCAGTCCAACCAGGTGCTCTGTAGATTTTATTGTGTATAGAAAATGGGCAGTAAGTAAATCAATAAAGTCTGTCTCTGTACTTAAATATAAACTTACATTTAGTGTAAGAGCTCCAACATTTTTCTTGTCCCCTGCTTTCAGTGGGCAGCCTGGCCCTCAGGGTTTTCTTACTTCAGCGACTGCTGTAGGGAGGTAGAAGTGGGATGGAACAGGATAGCATGGATGTTATCTGAAGTCATGTTACTTCTCATCTTTTGTAAAAGTCTAAGCTTATTTAAGACATTGTTCTAGAAATAATGGACGAAGAGGAGAGAGATAAGATGCTTTGGAGTGCAAAAAGGTAAGAAAAGAAGTATTTTTAAGGACAGAGGTAAGAAAGAACACGGTCTCCAGGGCAGAGAGTAAAGAAGTACACAGTGTATTGAGCACGTGCTCCCCAAGCCCCATCAAAATGTCAGTAAAGGAATTACAAAATGTGCAAGCCCATAAAGACAAAGAGAACAGAAGAGAAGACAAGAGCAGATTAGAGTTATCAATACAATTTTAGAGGATGAAAAGTGAGTAGATATGTTGTAACTTATTTAGCAGACAAGGGATAACTGAAACCTGTTTTCTAGAGGGGGATAACTAAAAGAAATGGGGAGTTCACATCATAGAACCAGGGCAAGTCTTAGAACCAGAGGCACCAGCTACCATGGAAATGGAGGTGAAATGTAAGGCTGAACCAGGAGGAGTGGTGAATGTTTACGTAAGAAGTAATGAGACCCCCGTTCCTGTTTTATACCTGGTTCAGCTGCTCAGCCACTTCTTCGCTACCCTGATGGGTGACTGGAGATTTGTTTTTTTCAGGAACAGAACTGGAGTATTAGGTATTACGGCATTAGGAAGGTGCTGGAAGGAATATAGGGGGATGAGGTTGAGGTGGGAAGGTAATAGGAGAGAAACATCTAGATCTTTTGGAAGGGTTGCCAGCTAAAGCCAGATCTGATAACTGCACAGTGAAGAAACACCATCAGAAACCCACAGGACAGCTTGGGACCATTAAAGAAAGCCTGTTCCAAGGAAAACTGGTGATAGTAGTCCTCAGAGAATCTGATAAGGGCTCAGATCCGTCAAGCTGAAACGGAAAGAATTTCCAAGTTATTGTTGAAGTGATGCATTCTTGCCTTGAACCCCTATAAGCATAACTAGGTTAGGAAAGCATAAATGACCTTCATGTGTAGACCAAACACAAATGGAGAAATACAAATGCTGAATAAACACATGAAAGAATGTTCAGACTCACACACAATCAAAGGAGATGCATATACATTGAGATGTCCATTTCAAAGATTAAGAAGAATGAGAATACCTACTGTTGGTCAGGGAGGGTTGACCAGGCATAGTGCTTAAAGGTGTATAAATAAACTATTATTTGAAGAAAGCGATTTGACAATATTTATCAAGAGCTTTAAATATATTCATTCATTTTTGCCGATAAATTCTGAGAATCTCACCTAAGAAGAAAATAACTCTAAATGTAAATAAATATGAATGATAAAAGATATTTAACATTTATTATCCTTAATAATTAAAAAAGAAACAAAATGCTTAATAAAAACATCCAAGTAAATCGTGTTACTTTGTTGCAATGAAACATGCAGCCATTACAATTTATGTTCACAAAGGGTTTGTATATTTGAAATGTTGATGCAATTGTATTAGACAGCATCAACATTTTTATATATTGTATGCTCTCAATTATGTGAAAGAAACCTGCAAAAAAATGCTTGGAGGAAATGTGCCAAAATATGACAATCACTGTGTATGTTTGGATTATAGATGTTTTTCTTCCTTTAATTTTTTTACTGAATTTTAAAATTTTCTAAATATATACTTTTAAAAAATAGGAATGAGTACTTTTGGACTGGAAAGTATACCTGGAAAAATGGCTGTTAGGTTTTCTGTTAATTAACTTCAAAGTCACGGGGGAAAGTAGATATAATAAATGTGTAGAGGTGCGGTATTTTAAAACCCGAATTTATGCTGAGGGGGATGAGTAAACAAAGTATGAAAGGCAGAATAATGTCCCTCCGAAGATGTTCACGTCCTGATCCTCAGAACCTGTGAGTGTGTGAGGTTTCATGGTAAAGGGGAATTGAGGTTGCAGATGGAATTAAGGTGTCCTGATCAGCTGACCTTAAGGTGGGGAGATTAGCCAGGACTTTCCAGGTGGGCCCAGTGTAATCACAAGGGTCCTTGTAAGTAGAAGATAGAGGCAGAAGAGAGAGAGAACCAGAGAAATGGCAATGTGAGAAGGACGGCCTGACATTGCTGGCTTTGAAGATGGAGAAATGGTACCACAAGCTAAAGAATGTGTGTAGAAGCTAAAAAGGCAAGAGAATCAATTCTCGCCTAAAGCCTCCAGGAAAAAAAAAAAATAGCCTGTTAACAGCTTGATTTTTGCCCAAGGAGTACCATTTTGAACTTTTGACCTTTAGAACTGTAAGTTAATATGTTTGTGTTGTTTTAAGGCACTAAGTTGATGATAATTTGTTACAGCAGCATTAGGAAGCTAATACACACACCATGATCCCATCATTATGACGGAAGTCAGAGTCAATAATAGAATGACAAGTATGTGGTTCAACATTTATCTAAAGGTTTAGCAGATACAAAATACTTTCAACATGCATTAGTTTATTTGATCCTCACAGCAATCTTGTAAAGGAGAAAATACATGTTCCTGATTTTGCAAGTGGGGAAAATGAAGACTTGGCATGGTGAAACAATTTGTCGAAGGCTGCACAGTGGCAGAGTTTGGATTCAGAGCCTGGCCTCTGACCCCAAGTCCATGTCTCTCACCAGGCACCTTAACAAGGTTAAGCAAAACAGAGCAGAGCCCTTTGTAAAATGTGGATCTCTATCTTGGCCAAGTACAGCAGAGAAAAAGAACGCTGTGAATAGTTGGTGTGTTAAGTTTATGGGATTTATTTTCTACAAAATTTTTGAACAGAACAAAAGAAATTAAAGTAATAAAATCCAGTCATCTCAGACCTGTACTCCAGTTATTTTTTTCCTCCTGCAAAAAAGGGAAGTATATTTACACATGAACAAATAGAGAATTTCTCAGATTCCTGGGGAAGATGATCAAGCCTGTAGCTTGGCTTGCATACCCCACCACTGACATTACTTTGCCTTTCTTTTATTCATAATCACCTGCATCAGATGATGGCAGTAGGGATTTTTTTTTAAGGTGAAATTCAAGCCCTTATGTGATGGTTAATTTCATGTATCAACTTGACTGGGCCACCAGGTGCCCAGAATGTACTAGAACATTATCTCTGGATGTGTCCGTGAAGGTGTTTCTGGATAAGATTAACATTTTAAATTGCTAGACTGAGGAAACAGATAGTCTTCCCTAAAGTGGGTGGGTCTCATCCAATCAATTAAAGTCCTAAATAGAATAAAAAGGCTGCATAAGAGGCAACTCTGTCTGTCTGAGCTAGGACCTCAGTCTTTCCTGCCCTTGGGCTAGGACTATACCACCAGCTCTCCCAGGTCTCCAGCTTGCTGCCTGCCTATCTTGGGACTTCTCAGCCTCCATAATCACATGAGTCAATTCTGTACGATAAATCTCTTTATATCTCTATTGTACTTTCAAATAGATATCCAATTGGTTCTGTTTCTTGAGAGAACCCCAATTAGAACTAAATGTGTGTATGTGTGTATAACTAAATGTTAGTTTGTAAAAAGCGTCAGTGAGAAAAATAAGTTGAAACCCCAAGTTAGCTAATTTAATTTTCTTGGTTTCCTCCTGATTATGCTGGAGGTAGCGCTCTTCCTGACATTCTGCGATTTGTGGACGTGCACCTGGGATGAAACAGCTGGTGCTTTTTTGGACAGCAAGAACAGGCTTTAGTACTTAGGGTGTTTTGTCTACCAGGGCTTAGTTGAAACCTGAACTGTAGATGTAGTCAGATCCCAAGGGAAGAGGCTAGGCAGGAGGGTGTCTGGGGAGGAAACCACTCCATGGGTAGTGAGGAAATGATCCCAGAGTGTCTGCTGATTTTTATTCTTTTAAAAAATCGACTTTCTTTAAAGAGGAGCTTTATTTTGCACAGCAAAATAGAGAGGAAAGTACAGAGATTTCTCATCTATCCCATGTCCCCACATATGCATAGCCTTCCTGATTAGCTGGTGTTACGATGTACATTTTCTACGCTTTCTTCTAATATCTTCTCATTACAGTCTAAACAACATCGTGGCCACTAGTTACCTTTCAATAAAAAGGCTGCAGAAGATCCCCCTTGGTGAAAATGTGCTCTGGAAGAGGCTGCTCTTTCTACCTCCCCCTTGCAGTGCTGCCTCCCCCTTTTGTCCTCCTCCTCAGTCTCCCTCTACTGCCCTTGTATAGACTCATAGATACTGGGAACTAGTCACTGTGCATCATAAAGGTGTGGCAGCTACTTCGTGATGGCTCCTATGACAACCATTTGCCTAAAGAGAAGTTACCAGACTTCAAAAGCTTCTCCAGTCTGATCACACCTCTCATGTGAGCCAGTCTGGTTCCTAGTACCAACCTGCCTTTGGGCACAGTATACAAGCCATATCTGAGTCCTTCTCCTGCCTGCCTGTTTTGGGGCAAGCATATAAGCTTGAAATAGTTGTCAAGAGGTTCCTGAAACCCTTCAAAGTATTAGAAAAAAATAGAATATCTTAGAGGGGAATTGGGCCTCCCCTAGTCTGTATCCTCCTGATACTTTACTGAAGGACCAAAGGATTGCCATTTCTGGAAATTCAGATTTAGAAGACCACTGCGAGGCCTGAGGTGGCTGTGAGGGATAGGGGCAAGGGAGCAACATGTACTGAGCAGCAACACTTGCTGGGAGTTTTATATCTTTTTTGATTTAAAAACTGTTCACAGTGACTGCACAAGGCAAAGGATATGATTATTTTATTTTATAGCTAGAAAGTGGAACTCCCAGAGGTTAGATAAGCTGGGATGCTGTGGAGACAAGATTCAGACCTGCATTATTCCAAAGAATACAGGATTATTTGATTTCATATTAGATGCAATGCTGTATCACATGCTTAAAAACAAAAACAAAATAGAAACCATAGTACAGACCTTCAAGGCACTCAGTATCTAATATAGTTGTTTATAGCCTTCCTTCCTTTGAATTCTCTGTTTGTTGAAATGTAGGCTTCTTCTTTTCTGGCCATAGGAGATGATATATTGAACATCTTTCCTAGTAAGTGGTAGAAAAGTGTTTTTATCAAATGCTTTGAGATGGAAAAAAGCTTTGACCACACTCTGGAGAGGTCCATTTCTAGATGCGCTGGAAGTTTTTAGTAGTAAAAAACCTAGCATGTCAGTTTTATACCATGGAGGGATTTTTGTCTCAGCATTACTGTAAAGTATAAGAAATAAAATAAATGTACGATCCACACTTCCTTAACTGGGGGAAGGGAATACTTAGTATGACGTTGTGTCCCCTCTGTGTGAAATAGTCTGCCAATAGCCCTACATCGTAAAGGTAGCTCTGTTGCTCTCTCACCGTGCCCTGCTGCCCCTATCAAGTCTGTGCATGATCTGTGGAGGGTGTTGTCATAGGTGCCCTTTCAGGGGCTCACTGCCAGGCGGTACAGGTGTAACCGATGCGGAGGCCTCTCTGTGCTGGCCGTATGTCATCTAAGGCTGTCTGCCTTTGAATTGATGAATCCTCAGTGAAAGCAGATGTGCACTCTTTTTTTTAAAGGCCCTTTCAAAAGAAAAAGAAAACAAACAAAGGCTTCTATTGATTAAGGTAAAGTCAAAAATTTTTTCACCTGGTGACGGCGGTTCATATTGCCTTTGTCATGAACGTGATCCTCTAACCCAGTGATTTTTAACCTTTCTTAGCAATCACATTCTTTTGAGAAGCTGTCAAAAGTTATTGGCCTTTTATCCTAGAAAAATGCACATGTGCACGTTCAAACAAAATTTTGTACAGTTTCAGGGAGTTCATGAAGCTCCAGGGGTATGAAGACCCAACCTATGCGTCTCCCCTATTCCTCCCCTAGAAGAAATCTATTCTGGTTTTCTTCTGATTGTGAGAATGTAGTCCTTTCCTGAGCTAGTGGTAATATGATATAGAATACCATATTTATTTTGGCATTCATGAAAATGAAAAATATCTAGGACATTCTTTATCACTTTAGAACTCTGCTGCCTAAAAATTCACTAATTAAGAAGAACCATTGGCCATTCTTTTTAATAAAAACAAGCTGGCAATGCAAATAGTAAAATATATTTGGGAGGAATCTAAATTCTTAGTAATTTAGATTTCTCCCAAATATATTTTACTATTTGCATTGCCAGCTTGTTTCTACTCTTTGTCTGGTGGATTAGTGGGTGGGAGAAGAGGAGTATGTATTAGAATCATCTGGAGGGATTTTCAAATTATGCCCTCTCTTGTTCTTCTGCCCAAGACCTGAGTAGGCAAGCATTCTCCTAATGGGACTCAGAGTTTCAGACCAGCCAGCAGTCTTTGTGATGCCTTGTGAAAATATAAAGATTTTCTAGCAGAAGGTGAAAACTCTTATAATTTGGGCTGCTTTGTATAAGGACCCTAAGAGAGAGGGTAGATGATTCAGAGAAGTCACAGAATCAGAGAATGTTAGAACTGGAAAAAACATATATGTTTGCATTGTGACTGATAACAAGAAACACATTTTCTGTCTTCATTCAGCACACACACACACACACACACACACACACCATGGAAACAAGAGTTGTACACAATAATACAATTAACTGCATTCTGATTTTTCTATTCAATTCAAAAAATACTGTAGTAGTGAAAAGCCATTACATTTATGGGTTACAATCACAATTTGAAAAATTGATGTAGCCTTATGGTTTTCAAACTAAATTCTTGGAATTCTCTGGTGAAGTGTCTTAGGTCCCCTGTGATAGGGGTAAGCGTGAGGAGGTGAAGGGAAGAGCTAAGGGAGAGGGGCACAGTGGGTTAAATTCCTGGTATTCTCTCCTCCCAATCAGAACAACCTCATTAAAATCATTTTATTATATTAGGGTTCTGAATAATATTTTATTATTTTGTTTATTTGTTTTCAGACAGTGTCTCCTTCTGTCACCCAGGCTGGAGTACAGTGGCACAATCTCAGCTCACTGCAACCTGTGGCTCCTGGGCTTAGGTGATTCTCCCACCTCGGCCTTCTGAGTAACTGAGACTACAGGCGTGTGCCACCACACTTGGCTAATTTTTGTATTTTTCATAGAGATGGGGTTTTGCCATGTTGCACAGGCTGGTCTCGAACTCCTGAGCTCAAGTGATCCACCTGCCTTGGCCTTCCAAAGCACTGAGATTACAGGTGTGAGCCACCACACCTGGCCTAACATTTTATTTTTAAAACATTGAAAACCACTGATGTAGCCCATTTCTCACTTTACATATGAGAAATTTAAATTGAAGATTAGGTGACTTATTTCAGTCAGGCCAACAGATAATGACAGAGCACTGCTGTGGTTTTTAAAATTGCATTATTCTTTTGTTTTTAATTTTAATCAATGTGTATATGTGTATGGTAAAATTCAGATGGTTTAAAAGAAGTTATGTAGAAAAGCAAGAATCTTCCAACCACCTTCTATCCCACTCCTTTTTCTGCTTCTGGCTTTAGACTTTCATAGCTATTTTCAATACTCAAAATGTGTCTGTTTCTCTACTTCTCAATTTATCGCTTTTAGACAGTGCTATTGACTACCACTATGAAAGATGAGGGCTTAGCTCATTCTCATCTCACTGTCACTCATCTACTTTCCCTCCTCTCCACTCGTGTTTTATAGTTACATTAGCATTTTTAGTTCTGCAGCTGATTACCAATGTTATTTTAAATAAAAAATGTAGTTACCCATTTAAAAAATTATACCCTGATTTTCTTACCTGTGTTCCATTCCTGTTTGTTGTACCAATTCCATCATCTTTAAAAATAACACCAATACTGAACAATTTTTGTCAATAGTAAGATGACATAGTATGATGCGGCTTCTTCAAAACGTTAGAGAAACTTCACACTGTATTATTAGAGATATAACATCTAGACACATAAGGTGGGAAATAGGTGAACCACAAGAGAATTTCCATAATACAAGCACATAAAATTATCATCTGGTCCCTAGAAACCAAATATTTGACATGTTTCTACCCCCTATTGTACCTAACTTTGCACCTTCTATTCAGCAACAAAGGAAAGAACCGGCTAATGAATTAAAGATTGACATACTAGATTTGGGCTCAAAATAAGAGAGCACTTTCTAGTAAAGAGCCTTCCAGAGATGAATGGGGCTGCCATGTCAAATAGTGAGTTCTCCATCGCTGTAAGTGTCCAAGCACAGAATAGATTGTCACTTGTCAAGGTTCTTGCAAAAGAGAAAATGGCCTTTAAGTTATTTCCAACCCTGAGATTTTGTGATTCTGTGAAATCAATGGTATGTCTCACAGGGTGAGCAAAGTATACTAGATCATGCATTCTCAATGGGGCAATATAGTTCCTACTGACATAAAAATGGGTTCTGGAGAGGTGGGTGGGAGAGGGGAGAGTGAAGAAAACCTTAGATAGTGCAGTGATTTGTGCCCCTCCAAAGGTCCAGAGTGCATAAACAAATGGTATTTGTATTAATATCTGTAGTATTAAAATATCATGGCAGGTAAAGATAAGGGGAAAAAGTCTGAAAAGGCTGGAAGGAGAGCAACACTCATAAACAAGGGAAGCACCACTGCACTAGACTCCACATTACGTCATTAAGTCCCAGGGTTGTTTCTGTCTTCTCCCTTAGGAGGTCTTCTCCAACCCCCCATTCCCTTTGATCTCTGTGTATACAAGGAGTAGCTCTCCCAGTCCCATAGCCCATTCTACCAGTTGTTTTAAAGGCAGTATAGGGACAGGTGGTTAATATAATAGATTTGGATTTGTACCTATTTCCAGCATTTACTAGCTGCATGACTGTACTTATCATAGTTCTCCAGATAAACAGAACCAGCAGGATATATGGTGATATATAAGAGGAGATTTTTTATGGGAATTGGCTCACGTGATTGTGGAGGCCAGTAAGTCCCAGAATATGCTGTCTGCCCACTGGAGAGCCAGAAAGCTGGTGGTGTAATTCAATCTGAGGCCAAGGGCCTGAGAACTGGGTTGGCAGGGGTGCCGTCTGGTATCAGTCCCAGACCCAAAGGCCCAAGAACCTAGAGTGCTAAGGTCTAAGGGCAGGAGAAGATGGACGTTCTCGCTCCAGAATAGGGAATGAAGAAGAGAGCCCTTTCTCTGCCTTTTAGTTCTATCCAGGCCTTCAACAGATTGGAGGTTACCCACCCACACTGGTAAGCATGAATCTTCTTTAGTCAGTCCACTGATCCAAATGCCAGCCTCTTCCAGAAACACCCTCATAAAAACACGCAGAAATCATGTTTTATCTGCTATCTGAGCAACTTTTAACCCAGTCAAATTGACACCTAAAATTAACCATTGCAAATCCACCTCTCGTCAACTTGCCACACAAGCACATCTCCTTAAACCAAACTTAATCTCCAAATAAAGACAAGGTCATGATTCCATCAAATATGAGACAACTCTCCTGCATAAAACAAAAAAAAAATGCATTAATCTCTTCCCTTGAAGAGAAAGTGAAGTTTTTTTTTGTTTTTTTTGTTTTTAAATTTTACTTTAGGTTCTGGGGTACATGTGTTGTTGCATAGGTGCATACTATATTTGGCATTTCTCCCCATGTTATCCCTCCCCACCCTTCCTACCTCCTGATGTCCCTCCCCTACCCACCCCCAACTGCCCCCAGTGTGTGCAGATATACAAGAAAAAAACAACCCCATTCAAAAGTAGGCAAAGGATACGAACAGACATTTTTCAAAAGAAGACATATATGAAGCCAACAAACATATGAAAAAATGCCCATCATCAGTGGTCATTAGAGAAATGTAAATCAAAACCACATTGAGATACCATCTCATGTCAGAATGGTGATCATTAAAACATCTGGAGACAACAGATGCTGGAGAGGTTGTGGAGAAATAGGAACACTCTTACACAGTTGGTGGGAGTGTAAATTAGTTCAACTATTGTGGAAGACAGTGTGGCGATTTCTCAAGGATCTAGAAATAGAAATTCCATTTGACCCAGCAATCCCATTACTGAGTATATACCCAAAGAACTATAAATCGTTCTACTATAAGGACACATGCACACGTATGCTCATTGCAGCACTGTTTACAATAGCAAAGACCTGGAACCAACCCAAATGCCCATCAATGATAGACTGGTCAAAGAAAATGTGGCACAAATACACTGTGGAACACTACGCAGCCATAAAAAAATGATGAGTTCGTGTCCTTTGTAGGGACATGGATGAATCTGAAAACCATCATTCTCAGCAAACTGACACAAGAACAGAAAACCAGACACCGCGTGTTCTCACTCATAGGCGGGTGTTGAACAATGAGAACACGTGGACTCGGGGAGAGGAGAAAGTGAAGTTCCTGAAGGATGTTTACTTTCTCTTTGATATCGTGTAACTTAAATACCGTGATGTAAAATTAGTAATACTTAAATGCCAATAGAGACTCAATACATCTTATGTTGTTAAATAAGAGAATGAAAAAGGAAAGAAAATAAATTTACTTAATATATGTATATATATATATATATATATATATATATATATATATATACACAAACGTTCATAACACAATAGGGAGGAAACATGACAATTTCAGTCCTTGTTTTTGTAACTGGTCACATGGTCATACCTGCTTCCTTTTTCTTTTTTGAGACAGAGTCTTCCTGTGTCACCCAGGCTGGAGTGCAGTGGTGTGATCTTGGCTCACTGCAACCTCTACCTCCCAAGTTCAAGTGATTCTTCTGCCTCAGCCTCCCAGGTAGCTGGTACTACAGGCATGTGCCACCATGCTGGGCTAGTTTTTGCATTTTCAGTAGAGATGAGGTGTCACCATATTGGCCAGGCTGGTCTCAAACTCCTGGCCTCAGGTGATCCACCCGCCTTGGCCTCCCAAAGTGCTAGGATTACAGGTGTGAGCCACTGTGCCCGATCCATACCTGGTATTTATAATGACTTCCTTCTACTACCCATTCTGTATTCCCTTTGCCTTCAGTAGTACTTCAGCTAGTCATGGGTCTTTACCTGGTGGGATGGGGCCCAACCTTTATTCCTGAAGGGTCTTGGTCATTCATAGTCTGCCAGGGATGGATTATTGTAGTTTCCCATTGACCTTAATCAAAGAGCATGGTATTAATAATATTAAGAGACACCCTAAGGGATCTCCTGTATTCCAGACATATTCTTCCTTATTTGCATTGTGGAATAGCAGTTCAGTTTCCCCTTAGTAGCCTGGATCAATCACCCCAGCCAAAACCAGAACTGCCCTCTTGGCCTATTGACTCAGAGTCACAAGGAGTCCACAGTGACTGTGTGGCAACTTTAACTTCCAGTTTAATGGAATCCTTGTTGTGATGTTACTGGTGAAAGCATTTCTCTCTCTCTGGAACTAAGACCTTTAGACCAGCAGAGCATAAAATCTTAGGAACAGGCAGCAAAAATCTTGCTAGTGGATCACTGGAGGTCATAGTGAATGATGCCAGTCTCACTTCCATCCCTTGATTCCTGGGCCCATAAATCCTGGCTGTGAGAGAAACAGTACCATATAATTGGATGCTGATTCAGGGCATATACAGCCTTCTGGAGATAAGTGCCCCAGCCCTGCAAGGTAGCCACCTAACAGGCACTGTAACCAAGTCTTCAGAAGACCATTCACTGTTATATCAAGAAAGCTGCTTCAGGATGGTGGGGAACGTGATAAGACCAGTGAATCCATGAGCATGGAATTATTGCCATACTTCTGTCACTGTGAAGTGAGTTCCTTGGTCAGAAGCCATGCTGCATGGAATACATGGACTTCTGTAAGTCCACATGTGGTAGTCTTGGCAGAAGCATTTCATGCAGGGAAGGCAAATCCATATCCAGAGTAAATGTCTATTCCAGTAGGGACTAAATGCTGCCCTTTTCATGATGAAAGTGGTCCAATGTAATCAATCTGCCACCAGGTACCCAGCTGATTACCCTGGGGAATGGTTCCACACGGGGCTCCATGTTGGTTTCTGCTGCTGGCAGATCGGACACTTAGTGGTGGTCGTAGCCAGATCAGCCTTAGTGAGTGAAGTGCATTTTGCTGAGCCCATCCCCGCCACCATGGCCACTTTGTTCATGAGCCCATGAACAAAGGATGGCTGGGGTATCTGCAGAAACAGGCTGACTGGTATCCACAGAACAGGTCATCCTTCCTATTTGATTATTAAAATTCTCCTTTACTGAGGTCATCTTTGGTGAACATTCACATGAGACACAAATATCTTCACCTTTTTTCCCATTCAGAGAGGTCTGTCCACATGTATTGTCCTCAGATTTCTTCGTCACAAATTTTCCTATCACATTCTTTCCAAGTTCGTGTCTAGACCAACCATTGACTACAGCCTACAAATTGGTTTATAATTTCACACTTGGCTATTTTACTTCCAAGGAAAGTGCACAGGCAGGTGCACTACCCAAAGTTCTGCCCAGTTGGAAGATTTTTCCTTCACCATTGTTTTTCAGGGATATCCCAGAGAGGACTTGGGTGCTGCAGCTGCCCACTTTTGAGTGGTGCCTGCCATCATGCAAATCTAGAAACAAAGCTCATGTTTTCTCTTGCTCTGCTGACTGATCATAGGGAATGCCTTATGAGGCCATAGTGGCAGGCTGGGAGAGAGAAGGCAGCATAGCAGGAGTGGGAACTATGGGCATTTGGATCACTTCATGTAACTCACTTTTCCCTTCAGGGCCTGCTGCGGCCTGATTGAGCATATACCACTTCTATCTGATGATGGAGTGCTTCTGTGCATGCCCAGCTTCATGGCTTGGTTGATCGCCTAACACCCTGTTCAGGATGCTACAGTTGAATCATGTAATCTCACTAAGCCCTGGTTTCCTTCTCTTTAATGGAAAGAATGATAGCTCCTTCCACATAGAATTGCTGGCATGTTTAAATCCTTAATACTCAAAGTGTGGTTTTAGAACCATCGGCATAGGTATCACCTGGGAGCCTGGTAGAAATGCAGAATCCCAGGCCCTATCCCAGAAAGACTGAAACAGAGTCTGCATTTTAAAGATTTCCAGATGATTTGCAGGTCTGTTAAAATGTGAGAAGAAATAGACTAAATGAAATAATGCTAGCAAAAGAGCTCATTGTAGTACCTGATATTGAATATTGTTTCTATTAATCTCTTTCTCCCACACTGCACTATTGGTTTAGTGGCAGGACTTTGTCCTGTTCATCTTTATGTTCCAAGCATTCAAAGCCTGGCAGATAGTAGCCACTCAAATTTATATATTGATTGAAAGACTGTTAGGTGAATAAATGAATGAGAAATGGAGTGGGGACAGACTGTGTTCTTTCTGAAAATGGATAGAGTTGGTTTTTCTGCTCATTGAGACCTGTTATCTGACCCACAGCTACTTCTCTCAATCTATAAAGACCTTCTCCACAGAGGACTCTCTTCTTTTTTTGTCTTAAGAATATGCACATTTAATTGAGAGACTTATTGGGCGTTTTCTTTGTATGAGTCTTGAGTTATTTGCAGTGAAGAAAACAAAGATGAGTAAGACACAGTCCGCACTCTCCGCCACAGTGTGTGTTTGTGTGTGTATTCTGTCACAAGTCTCTTGCAATACACTCATTTCAACCTTATCTTGGCTTAAAAGATAAGGAGAGAACTGAAACATATGGGGTTTGTTGGCACACTGGGGCTGAGTTATGAATACTGTCACAGATACAGGAACCAAGAGAATCAGACAAGGAAAACAAGCTTTAATAAAAGGTTCCAGAATTTAGACACCTTCTCTTCCCCCACACCCACCCTCAGTGCACCCCCACCCCTCCACAATACGCTTCCCTGCTGCAAATAGCCTTTAAGGTCTGAGAAACATATCCTCAAAGTCGCATTCTTTCTTTGTCAGTATGGATGAGCAACACATTTGCTTCTTTTATATTTGCTCCTCGAAGATAATTCTTTCTTCGAGTAGGTAAGCCATCTGTTGACAAGCTATCCTTAGTCCTCTGTGCAACTGTTCACCTCCTTAACCACAGTGCCCACTGGAATGGGAGAAAACAGGCTTCCTTGCCCTCTCCCTTACTCCTTTTTTGAAGTCTTGCATTACTGGAAATCATCCAAGCCTTTTTTTTTTTTTTTTTGTATGAAATAACTTTCTCTCTTGACTAATGTATTTGAAGTAATTTTTCTCCCCAAGAGGTTCACAGTTCTATCAAATTCTTGTTCTTTATTAAGCATAGTTGGTTTCCTTTCTGAGAGTATTTTAGATCTCACTGGGAGATTAGGGAGAGGCTGGGTCAACTCTTGGAGAGGAACATCAAGACAGATACCCAGATGCCTCCAGTCAGGGCCGTGATAACTCAGGGTGTCAGCCTTCCCACTGAGTCAGCAAGATTAACTTTGTAGTTCTGTAACACCTTTCATCTGGGAAGCTGAAGGCTCTACACATATGAGGTCAATTAATACTAAGAAGCAAGTATTATGAGTGCTTACTTTATTCTTTGTAGCTGAAGACAGTGTGGATGATGGAATTACTGCCCAGGTGTGCAGTGTGGCTCAACACTCCAGGGAGGCCCTCTAAACTGCCCTTTCAGTCTGGCTCCTGCATGGTGGATCAATGTGGATTTTGAGATTGGTTCCAGCTTATGATTGGAATCTACACCTGGATGTCCCACAGGCCCCGGGACTCAACAGTTATCCTTAGCGTTCCTGTTCCTTTGCCAGATTCTCTGTCTTGGTTGCTGGCATCACTACATATCCAACTGCCTAAGTCACCTGGATCTTTAGCATCTAGCACAATACATGGCATATGGGAGAAGTGCACTAAATGTTATAAATATGTGAATGACTTCTCACCTTCTCCATCTTCTTCAGTCCCCTCAAAGAAGCAAACGTGTGCATTAATTTGCTTGACAAAGGTTTACTGAGTACTGATGGGCCAGGTACACAAAGCTCATGGGGATACAGCAGTGCACAAGAGCAGACAGAAATCCCTGCCCTTGTGGAGTTTAAATTCTAGTGAGAGGAGACAGATAATAAACCAAATAGAGTAAAATATATCATATTTTAAATAATGATGGGAACCATGGGAAAAATTGAGTAAGTAAAGGGATAGGGAATGTTTTGGAGGCGGTGTTCGATTTTAAATAGGAGGTCAGGGAAGGCTCCACTGAAAAAATGACACTTGACTAACGACAGGGAGAGATGAGTAGGTGAGCCATGCAGAAATTGGAGACTGGGAGAGGAGAGTATGTTTGGCAGTGAGAACAGCAGGAATGAAGGGCCTGAGGTGGAAGCATACTTACCATGTTCGAGAAGTGGAAAGAGGGCCAGTGTGGCTATAGTGGAGTGAGCAAGGGGAGAATGAGGTGGAGAGGGGACAGGGAAGGTTACATAGGGACATGTAGGCACTTTTAATGTCTCTGGCTTTTACTTGAAGATGGAAAGTTGCTGGACAATTGAATGGAGTGACCTGATCTAACTCATGTGTGAAACAGAACATCTCTGTTGTTTTGAGAATAGATGGGGGTGGGAGGTGGGCACTGTGGGGAATTGAGTAGAAGCAGAGAGAGCAGTTGGGAGACTTGAAAGAAATGGTGGTTGCTCAAACAGGATGGTAGCAGGTAAGATGGTGAGAAGTAGAGGTATTCTGGGCTTACTGTGAAGGTGTGGGATGTGTGTGTGAGAGAGAAGAAACGTATGACTCCAAGGAATCTAGATGACTCACATGTGGGTGACTACAGCGGAAAGAGATTTTTGATGGAACATCAAGAATTTTGGTTTGATCAAGTTAAGTGAGCAAAGCACTTTAGAGATACAAGTAAACATGATGAGTGGGCTGTTGAGTAGACAAATATGGAGTTCAGGCTAGGGAAATAAGCTGAACATTTTTATGTGCTCAGTATGTAGTGTGTACATAAAGCCATGATACTGAGCTCCTTGGAGTTATCATAAGAAAGCCCAGAGGCCCAGAGTATTAAGTCCTGGGACTTCCAATGTTCAATGCTGTGGAAATGTGGAAAAATAAGCAAAGGAGACTTAGAAGGAATATCCAATGAAGTAGGAAAAGTTGTGATCTCCTGGAAGCCAAGTGAAGAAAGTGTTTCAAGGGAAGATCAGCTGTATCAGATCAGCTGTATCAGATGATCAGCTGTATCAGATGATGCTATCAGGTCAAGAAAGATGAAGACCGACATGGTTCACAAGGCATAACAATATGAAAGTCACTAGTGATCCTGTTAAGAGCAGCTTTGGTGGTTGTTAGAGTGGGTTCAAGAGCAAATGGGAGAAGACATATTGGAGGTAGTGAGTGTGGACGATTCTTCACTTCCTTATCAGTGTTTTTCTCAGCCCTCACCCAGATTGTTCAACGTTCACAGCCTCAGTTTCTAATAATCTCTATTATTTACCTCATTCCCAAATAAGATCCATTTATGTTAGTGTCAGAAGTTCTCTCAAGCTTTTATAACATTATACATACTGATTCTCCAGCAAAAGCATCCCAACCTTAGCCTTCTCAGCCCAATGGACTTGCCATCCTTTGAGATGCAGTTTAAGTGTCACCTCCTCTGGTAAATCTTCCCTGCCCCTCCTGGTTGACTGAGCAAGTTCCCTTCTCTTTGTTCCCAGATCACCTTATTTTTTATTACACTTTAGCACTTATCACACCATTATGCTCAACTTGATCACACCTTAGTCACCAAAATTCTAAAAGACTTATCATGAAAGCTAGCATTAATTGAATGCTTACTATGCTTTGTGAATAACCCTTTGTCTTCTTCAAATAGCCATATGAAGTAGTTACCACAATCATCTTTCATCTTACAAATGAAAAGCTGAGTGTTAGAGAAGTCAAGAAACCTGATGATAGCCACCCTAAGTTTGACATTCAAGATTCAAACCTATGTCTGCCTGATTTCATAGCCCATGCTTGAATTAACTACACCAAACTGCTGCCCCTGAGATAGATACTAAAATGTCTGCGGCTTTGCTATATGTACGACTTGTTCAAATCTAAAGAATTTGTGAGATAAAGTCAGCAGTCCATACTGGCACTGCCCAACAGGACTTTCTTTGATGATGAAGATGTCCCATGAATCCACATTGTTCAATATAATAGCCAATAGCCACCTGTGGTTATTGAGCACTTGGAATTTGGGTGGTGCCACTAAGAAGCTGATATTTCATTTTATTTAATAGTAATCAACTTAAATGTAAATGGTTACATATGGCTAGTGGCTACCATAGTAGACAGCGCAGCTCTAGAAGCCCAAGTCACTCTGGATAACCTATTACTTGTACCCTGTGAATATAAACCTAGGGGAAGACAATCAATGCTGAGAAAGTCATGGAATATTTTTTATTCTCTCTTTGCCTGTAAGAATACCCATGACCAAGACTACCATATTATGCAGAATGTAAGACACCACCAATTTTCAGATGTATTGTTATTTTATGTATTACTAAAAAAAATACCATCAGTTATAATTGTAAGATACCATTGTCAAATACACCCCAATTTCAGAGATTTTTAAATGTTGGGGAAAATGCATCTTAGAATAAGTAAAAAATTGTAATTTTTTTTCAAGAGATGAGGACTTGCTCTGTTGCCTGGGCTGGAGTGCAGTGGCACAGACTTACCTCACTGTAGCCTGAAACTCCTGGGTATAAGCAATGCTCCCACCTCAGCCTCCCAAGTAGCTGGGACTACAGGTCTAAATGGCTGTGCTCCCAATGGTATCTTAGTTATTCTGGTGGTTTCCTGGAAATGATGATTTTCAAATGTCATTTTTTTCTATTAATCTCAAGTGTAATTTAGGTCACTGTTATCATAGAAGGTTAAGACTGGACAGTATTATTTCCAATTTGGCTTAATTTTTATAGTCAAAATATCTGGCAGTAGGAATTGAAATAACAATAAAAACATTGACAGGTTGTTCTTAAAATCATTCAGAAATGATACACTGTATTAATATTATGGGTGCGGCTTAGTGTGTGGGGATCTATTATTTTTTCATTTATTTCTCCACTCATGTTTTCATTTAATTTTACTGGTTTTTGGTTCAGTACATCATAGAGCTTGTCTAAGTGCTAGAGTGTGTAATGTGGCTAATATAGAATGCAACTAAGCTCAGAACCAATTGATGTGTTGTTTTTCTTGTGATATTGTGGTATCATGATCATCAAGGCCGTCTGAATGGAATCTTAGGTTTATCTAACCTTGTTCTGTAGCCTTTATCTGGGCCTTCTATAATTCCACCTTCAATTTTGGAGACATCTTAAAAACCAAGGCAAAAATCTGGCTTCTGTCACTGGAACCATCTCCAGCTTTGAAGGAGTTAAACTCAAATGGCATGTCTTTTAATATTTAGAGCATTAAGTCCTAATCCATCCTGTTTAATGCTTTTCACTGTATTACTTAAGATGCAAAGAAAATGCCCTATCCTTTACCCAGCTGCAACAAATTAATAAGTAATTTCAATCAAATAAAATCATTTTTATCCTGAAATTCACTCTACATCCTCCAATGCCTTGGACTTAATAAAATTGATAAAATGTGTGTGAGCTTTAAAAAATACCTGAGCCTTTGAATTCAAGATGACCCATGACATACGCATTTTGGTGGTATTTTTAAACTCCTGGGCAACCAGGGATTCTTATATATAATAGATAATTAAGTTTTCAAACCATGTAGTGCTTGGAAATGATTACTTAAATCCAAGAACAGGGTACAAGTGAGAGAAAGGTGCCACCTACCAGGCAAAATTAGAAACACTCTGAATGTGAGTCATGGTGCCTTTAGAAACCATAATTGTAAGAGGGGAAACAAGGCAAAACAAAACAACAACAGAGAGAGTTTGGAATCTTTTATTATAAGGCAAAGAGCCAGCTATCCAACCACTCTTGCAGAAGGAGTGGGAGAAACTGAAACAAAGCCCAGAAGTCTATAATACCTCTCCACATACACACCCACGTGTATTTATTTTTTTAAAAAGTCAAGTGCCGTTAATAGTATCAGTTGTCAACATTACCTTGCACCTGACTAGGAGTTTTGCAATTCTCAGTGGTACTGGTACCTGTAAACAACATTAACAGTCCACAGGCAGCCAACTTTACTCCCTCAATGAAAGAGGAGATGCCTGGCATATGCTAAGTAACCCCCTGTTTTATTCCATAATTAACAGAATCACAGTAAGTATCACTTCCGAGTACCTCAAGAAGAAAGGCAATTTTGAAGCCATTTTTTCCCCGGTACCTTTCCGTTTTCATTTCAAGCAGTACTGTATTATACCTTACCTTTTCTTTCTAACATAGTAAGTGCTAATTATACCCCTTGGGTACACCTTGGCTGCTGTGTTAAACACATCTAGAGCTGTTTTCTTATGGCCATGAAAAAAATATTTGACATGAAAGACAACCTGTGGAGGCACAAAGGGACACTGAAATAAACCTCTGTAATTTAAAGGGCCAAGCAATTCAAGGATGCTGAAGGATGGGATTGTGCTCAGAAAGAGATGCAGTAATGTCTCTATTGCGTGGGTTTGTTTAAATGAGGAAGTGAAATTAATATTATGTAAATAAAAATGCCCCTGGAAGTTTGTGTGTGTGTGTGTGTGTGTGTGTGTGTGTGTGTGTATGTGTGTAGGGGAGGGGAGGGAGGCGGGTTCTGTGCTTTCTTGATCTACACCTCTCAGGTATTTGCTGAAATACTGCTCATTTGACACCTAACACATATTCCACTATTACTACTTCTGCAGTGAATATGATTTTCAGTCTATTCGCTGAGGAAATAGACTAGTCAGCATTTTTCTATAACCCAACTAAAGTGTAATCTCAGCCCACTCAGCCCCTTAACCTGGGTGGCCTTTGGTGCGTTGCTGTGTTGGCTGCTGTTGAGTTTCTTGGTTTTGGCATTGTCAGCCATCCATGTGGGCATCCAGGCTGAAGCCCTTGTTCCCATGGAAGCACTCCTTGCTGCAGCTCTCAAGCCACATCTGCACTGCTCTTGGGCATCTGAGACACGTTCTCAGCCTGTCTTGGGCACCCCTGTTTCAACACCTTCTGCAGATGTTTCTTCTGCTCTACTATCAGGCTGCCATAGGAAAATTCTGAGCTCTGCCTTGGAAAGGGGTACTCAGAGCCCTTGTTCATGGAGTCTCAGAGCCTGTCTGGTGCTCATGCCCTTGCCACGTGCCTCAACTCCTCCCTCTTGTATCTGGGCAAGTGGAAAAAAGTAAAGCACCTCCAGGCCCACAGCTCAAGGCCTCTTTCTTCCGAATGGAATTGTCCTGACTTCCCTACAGCGCCCCCTTGTTGCCTCCAAACCTCAACCTCACCCCCAGCCTTTTACATTATTATGCATTCTCCACGTGTTTTGTCCTCTGCCCTGAGTTTACTGGGTTTGGGTTTATATAATTCAAAAAACAAAGCATCTGAAAATAAAAAGCCTTGGCTTTTGGCTGAATCTTCTCATCCCCAAGGGAATAAATGGCTGTGAGAAAAATAGCAAAAGGAGTAGTAGGAAGTGGGTCAGTAGGAGGGGGAATCACAATAAAATCCCCAAGCACTGTTTCATCACATTTTTCTTTAAAAAGTCCTATCCTTCTTTTCTTTACACAGAGTTGGATTCATTGAAAGCAAAATTCAACATACTGTAGCCCGGTACATGCTTGTTTGTGGAGAGGAAGCACTTTCTTTGTCTCAATAGTTCTGGGCAGGCTGAACTGTCTGCCCCTCCACTCATACACAGTAACTTCCTTTTTCTCAGAACATAATTGCCAATCCCCTTTGTCCAAATCTCTGCTTGGATCACATTCTCAGTGGTGTAGGGAAGTTCCTATGAGGTAGGAACTCATTTCTGCCATTTTTCCTCTTCTCATTGGAGACGACTCCACTAGAGCAACGCAGCTTGCCGCTGGCTCACCTCTCCTTGTTCAGGGTAAGTGTGCTACCTGGTGAAGGACAAAGAGTAGAAAACAGACTTAGGCCATGGTTCACAAGTGGAGAGAATTCATCTATTAAAGGCTCCAGCATTGGAGACTGGGTTTCTTTTTCCTCTTTGCCCTGCACCAATGCAAAGATGCAACCCTATTTAGAGTACATCTGCCCTAGACTTCCAAACCCTCCCACAGGCTTGAGTCCCAACATCTGGTGCTGGGAGTTGGAAGGGAAATGGGGTGAAAAGAGCTTCAGTAAGCCCACTTCAGTTTGTATCTTCACCATTGCAGTCCTATGGGTTGCAAAGCTGACATTTCAATCTTGACCAGTTCCTGAGTCTGACTTCTAAATTGGCTCCAACCTTAAGTTAAAAAGGGGGATTTTATTTATTGTGCCCTCCAAAACCTCAGGACTGGGCACTGCTAGCCAAGAAGAGGAAGTGGCACTGTGACAGATTCAGATCTCTTGTAGATAATGCAGAAAGAGCTCTGGGCCTTACTGAGAGACTTCAGCCTCTAGGAGAATAAGGGCATTACTTGGAGGTAAATAATACCTAGTCTATAAAATGTAAGTCCCTATGGTTACAATAGAATCGGGAACTTGGGCTTATGAGTTACGAGGACCAGCATTTAAGTTTCAGATTTGACATATCCTATTTGTGGTTTCTTTGAAAAATTACTTAAGTTCTTTGAACCTTAGTTATCTCATCTGTAAAATGGAAATAATATCATCTGTGTTAGAGAGTTATTGTCAGGATTAAATATTATAATACATGCAAAGTTCTTGGAACATGATAGCTCAGTAAATTTTAGCTTTTACTTTGTATTACTGTCACAATTTAAGTAATTTTTTTCTAAGCATGTGTAACCCCTCAAAAAGGCCAAGAGGGCCCAGGTGTGCCCAAGGGGACCCAGCCCCCTCCCCCACCCTGTCTAAAGTGCAGGGTAAAAGGAAGTATTCTGCCATAGGGAAAGCATGTTCTGGAATACCTCCCCAAGACTTATATCTAGCACTTTTATCTCTGGGAATAAGGTCTCTCTGTAACTGAGTACCTCCATTTTTCTAGAGGTGTTTTGATTATTGTTTTCCATCTCTCTCTATCTTGTTTCTCCAGTTCCCTGTTTCCTACTTAACCCTTCAGAAATGCAAATATAACCTTTCACCTCCCCTCGTCAGACATTCCCTACAGCCCAAGTTCTTCTCACTATGTGCTCCAAGACAGATCTTGCCTCCAGAGTTGACAGTGAATTTGCAGACCAAAGGAAACCCTCCAGGAATTTTCACCTTCCAAGGGTTGCCTGGAAACTCAAATCCACTAGGAGAGCATCTTGAAAGCATGCCCATGTGGCCTTTTGTTGTTGTTGTTATTGTTGTTTGAGACAGAGTTCCTCTGTGTCATGCAGGCTGGAGTGCAGTGGTGTGATCTTGGCTCACTGCAACTTCTGCCCCCTGGGCTCAAGTGTTTCTCTTGTCTCAGCCTCCCAAGTAGCTGGGATTACAGGCGCCCACCACGATGCCTGGCTAATTTTTGTATTTTTAGTAGAGATGGCGTTTTGCCATGTTGCCCAGGCTGGCCTCAAACTCCTGAGCTCAGGTGGTCTGCCTGCCTCAGCCTCCCAAAGTGCTAGGATTACAGGCATAAGCCACTGCGCCTGACCAACTTAGCCACTTTTACAACATACTTCTGCCAGGAAGGCACCAATTCAACTGCCTAGTAGATGATTGCCTGGTAGCAGGGGTCCCCTGCCCTTGCTCATTTCCTCCCTTATCTTATAAAAATGCCCACTCTCTGCTCCAAAGGTAAAAGCAGCATGTGTAAAGGCAGGACACGTTATGCCCCTTCCCCTAAGCTAGCTTTGGAATAAATTCACTTTTTTGGTATCAGACCTCATTCTTGTGAACTGAAGTGTACTGTTGTGTGGTGAGCAACTAGCCCACATTTCAGTTAACCTGACGATGATGTCAGATAGTTGAAATGTATCTCCTTTGTTAATAGAAGTTACTGGAGTTGACATAGTCTCTACTGTGCTGTTCAACTTTTAATACATGTCATGCAAATAATAGCTTCTATAACTTCTAAATATATTTTTCTCAAATGGAGCTTTGAACAAATCTTTTAAGAAGTGTTGTCTAATTTGACTGCTCTCTCAATTGGTGTGCCTGGACCTGTGTGTAGATATAAATGATAGAGAGTTGACTGTACCATCGGGCTTGATCTATGTATTTGGAAACCTAAAACATCTAAACTTTTTGTAAAGTCTTACTTTTAGAAAAGTTACTTTTACTAATCTTTAGTGAAAAGTTACCATTTGTATAATGTTGAAAAAGTGGCTCTCAAGAACCAATAAGATGAAAGTGAGGGCAAAATCTTGCTTGTTTAATCAATTACAAGCAAGATTCCTTTCTATTCAATAGATAAC
Source organism: Cacajao melanocephalus (assembly GCA_963573385.1). Classification (NCBI taxonomy): domain Eukaryota; kingdom Metazoa; phylum Chordata; class Mammalia; order Primates; family Pitheciidae; genus Cacajao; species Cacajao melanocephalus. Next base: position 2,232 of record CAUYLG010023600.1, on the reverse strand, counting down.
TGATTGCAATTTATAATCTAATGCTGATGGAGAAAAAGTGAATGGAAATTTAATGAAAACAAAATGGTAAATAATAGTAATGGGTATCTGAGGACCTAATGCTCCCCAGATTGTACTTAACTCTTGAAATTTCAAAACTAGAGGGGAACAAGATAGCTGAATAGACACAACTCCGGTGCACAAACCCAGTGAGAGAGATGCAAAAATCGAGAGATCTCCTAGCTCCAACCAAGGTACCAGGTGCATTTCAACGGGTCTGGTCAGACGGTGAGTAAAGCCCAGGCAGAGCAGACCGAGGCAGGGAGGGGTGCTGCTTCACCTGGAAAGTGCCTCTGACCAGTGAGTCGGAGGCTCCCTCTCTGGCACTCCGGTCCAGATACAGCGCTTCCCCCAAAGCCTCAGCAATACACAGAACAGGGGATCTTTGCCAGTCAAGCGCCAGGAATTACAAGCACAGAGTTGAATAATAATCCAGGATGGTGTCCTGGATTGTTGCACAGATCTAAGCAAACGCATAAGCCCATAAGCTGCTGGGAGAGCCTGTGGATTGAGCTATCACCTCCTCCCCCTGCCTGGAGACAGAGGGAGCTGAAAGCAGGGAAAGACAGTGCAGCTGGGCGGGTCCCTACCCTCCCTCACAAACCCCAGAGGGCTGAAGCACTAACTCTGGCGGGTTGTGCAGCCAGTGCCTCAGTCTGAGCTGAGCCCTGAATGATCCAGCTCCATGGAGGAAAGGCCAACCCACCATTAAAGAAGCGGGACTAGGCTTCATGGTTTTTTGGTTTTTTGTTTTTGAGACAGAGTCTTACTGTGTTGCCAGGTGCCAGGCTGGAGCGCAGTGGCACGATCTCAGCTCACTGCAACCTCTGCCTCCTGGGTTCAAGCAATTCTCCTGCTTCAGCCTCCCAAGTAGCTGGGACTACAGGTGCATGCCACCACGCCCAGCTAATTTTTGTATTTTTTAGTAGAGATGGGGTTTCACCATGTTGGCCAGGATGATCTCGATCTGACCTCATGATCTGCCCGCCTTGGCCTCCCAAAGTGCTGGGATCATAGGTGTGAGCCATTGCACCTGGCCAGCATCATGTTTTAATAAAAACAACGGAAGCCTATGTAGCAATGGGATGGTGTTCCTGACCACCCAGCAGTGCCTCCAGGTCAGCAGAAGAGACAGGCCTAATCTCCCAGTGTAAACAAAAAAGACACAGGAAGCCTACCTAGTAACCTGAAGGAGTCCCTGGAAACCCAGTAGCACCTCCACAGGCAGACAAGCGACCTCATCAAGCAGCTCCCTGAGATCAGGGCCAGGTAAATCTATGAAGATGGGAAAAAAACAGCACAAAAAAGATGAAATCATCAAAGACCAGAATGCCTCTTCTCCTTCAAGGGATCACAGCTCCTCATCAACACGGGAACACAACATGGCCGAGAAAGAGTGCGACAAATTGACACAAACAGACTTCAGAAGGTGGGTAATAACAAACTTTTATGAGCTAAAGGAACACGTTCTAACCCAATGCAAAGAAACTAAAAATCTTTAAAAAAAAGTTAGATGAAATGCTAACTAGAATAACCAGCTTAGAGAAGAACATAAATGACTTGATGGAGCTGAAAAACACAGCACAAGAACTACTTGAAGCAAATACAAGTTTTAATAGCCAAATCGATCAAGCAGAAGAATGGATGTCAGAGATTGAAGATCAACTCAATGAAATAAAAAGAGAAGGCAAGATTGGAGAAAAAGAGTGAAAAGAAATGAACATAGCCTCCAAGAAATATGGGATTATGTGAAAAGACCTAATCTACGCTTGATTGATGTACCTGAATGTGACAGGGAGAATGAATCTAAGCTGGAAAACAAGCTCCAGGATATTATCCAGGAGAACTTCCCCAGCCTAGCAAGGCAGTCCAACATTCAAATCCAAGAAATACAGAGAACTCCACAAAAATATTCCTTAAGAAGAGCAACCCCAAGGCACATAATCATCAGATTCACCAGGGTTGAAATGAAGGAAAAAATGCTAAGGGCAGCCAGAAAGAAAGGACAGGTCACCCACAGAGGGAAGCCAATCAGACTCACAGCGGATCTCCCAGCAGAAACCCTACAAGCCAGAAGAGAGTGGAGGCCAATATTCAACATCCTTAAAGAAAAGAACTTTCAACCCAGAATCTCATATCCAGCCAAACTAAGCTTCATAAGTGAAGGAGAAATAAAATCCTTTACAGACAAGC
>CAUYLG010023599.1:0-68949 GCA_963573385.1 Cacajao melanocephalus | reverse complement strand
TGCTCCTCCAGACTTGCATGGAGGCCCCTCCTCTTGCAGTTTTTGTGGTCAGGCTGGTTGTCCTGTGGCAGATCCTGTTCCCCCTGTAGCTGTGAGCCCAATATGTTCTTGCTGATAATCATAAGTTGATGTTTAACCTCTATTCTTGCTAAGGTGTATGATTTCCATGCTGACACACAGAAAGTTATCTTTACATTGTTCTGCTTTTATAATACCACGTTGTGATTTTTGTGCACCAGTTTTTGCAAAGGTATTCTTTTTCTGTAATTATCACTGAAACTTTGCATAACCTTGCTCCCCCTCCCCTATTGAAAGAACACAATAAAAAACTGAGGTTTTTCTGGGGAATGTCAGACATCCACAGAGCAGCATTATGTGGTGTCTCCCCTGGGCCCAGCTTTAAGGAAAACTGTTTCTTTGTCTTTTTTTTTCTTTTTCACTGACCACTTGATCACTTTGAGAGATCTTGAATCCACATTGTTATATTGGGAGCTGGTCTTCCATAAAAAGCAACAAAAGTTTTTTAAAGGGTCTTGAATACTCAATTTAATGAATTAACATACATGTGTTATTAGGGAGCTAAGACAAAGGGAATTATGAGAATATGTGTTTGTGTTTTGTTTTTTATTGGCAGACTATGGCATATTGAGCTTAGGGTTTAGGATGATGAATCTGGGGGTGGTGGCCATGTGTCAAGTGACTCTGCAGTCTCGCAATCCGGAGGTTTTTAAATAAAAACCATGGCGATGGATACAGAAAGGAAAAGCATGAATATGAGGGGGAAAAAAACTTGATCTTTTATTAGCTCTAGGAAACAAAAGAGAGAATGCAGTCAAAGCAAGTAAGTTTTGTGCGTTTTTTGTTTTGTTTTGTTTTCTTTTCTTTTTTGGTTTGAGACGAAGTTTTGCTCTTGTTGCCCAGGCTGGAGTGCAATGGCAAAATTTTGGCTCACGGCAACCTCTGCCTCCCAGGTTCAAGCAATTCTCCTGCCTCAGCCTCCCAAGTAGCTGGGATTACAGGCACCCACCACCACGCCCAGCTAATTTTTTTGAATTTTAATAGAGATAGGGTTTCACCATGTTGGCCAGGCTGGTCTTGAACTGCTAACCTCAGGTGATTTGTCTGTCTCGGCCTCCCAAAGTGCTGGGATTACAGGCGTGAACCACTGCGCCTGGCTATAAGTTTTTGAGCACGTGAGCCTGACAATACGACATAAAAGAACAGAGAATCTAGAAGGAAAGTCTGTTTTTCAGGGAGAGGGGGTTATGATGCCACACTATACCTAGTGTCAAAGTGACCTCCAACTGTCCAAGAAGTCACATGATGTGGGACAAGAGGTCACATGAGAGTTACAGAAAGGATTCAGATTTGAGGGTCCTCTCTATACAGATAACACTAGAAGTTGGCAATGCCAGAGATCTCTGTGGAAGAAAGAACAAATCAAAATCTTAAGCAGCACCTTCCACTCAGGAATAAGACTGAGAAAGGGAAGATCGGATCAATTTTGGCAGAGTTACTGTCAGGAGGATAGAGGGAACCCAGGATGGAGAGGTGTCAGGGACAGTAAGGAAAGGACAGTCAAGAAGGGGCAGGGCAGTGATCAGTGCCAAAAACTGCAAAAGTCAAAAATGTGTGGCCTCAGGAATAATTCTGAGACCCCAGTGCAATCAACAGGAGGGACACCCAATTTTGGAAGGATTTAGTTTTTCATTTAAAATGTACTCACCGAGTCTCTAGCATGCTTTGGTTACCGCACTAAGTGCTAAACCATGGTGTTTGAGAAAGTCCTGCGCAGACGGAGAGCTCCCTTTTAAAACATTTGGTAGTGAAAGTTAGGATGCAGAAGAATTCCAGTCACTGTATGTTTTTCATGTAGGGGAAATGAGTATGTTCATCGTAGCTGAGATGAGAGAGTGAAAGATGATTCAGAGTACAAAGTACAAAGTCTTCAGAGGCAACAGAAGCACAAGGATTTATTGCATCTGAAGTGTGATTTTTTTTTTTAACCCAGAAAAGTTACAATCCTTTTTAGGAAATGGGAAGCATTGTGAAATGATTAATAGAAAGATTCCCAGAATAAAGGTTATAGTCCAGGATTTATATATAAGTAATATATATTTATGTGATAATATGGGTACACACAGAAGCATGAAATATGAGTGCACACGAGATTAGAGGTCAGTGAGCCCACCTACTCATTTTACAGAGAACAAAAGGAAGATCTGGGATGGCAAGTTTATTTTCAACTTGCAATTTGTTGGTGGCTCAGCCAGGATTCAAACTCAGTTCTCCGCTCACAACATCACTTATGACTAAATTGTAGCTACTAAAAGCTCAGCTGCAGGCAAAGCAGAGAAGAGATCCAGAGGCTGCAGCAAAAGGTAAAAAAGCTCTCCTTTCTCCCTTCTTTTCAGCTTTCCTCTTCTCACGTTACTTAACCAGCACCATAATTTCCTCAAAGAATCTCAGCTTCTCAGAGATACTACAAATCTGCAGTGTTGGCCAAGCCATATCATAACCTGAGCAAATATGTATACATATACATATATATATATCTATCTATCTCCCCCTATATATGCTTATCAGAACCACCCATCTTTTCACCAAATGGAAAACATTAATAAAGTTTTATAATCAAAACACAATATAGGTGTATATCAATACATGTGTGTATTGCCCAAACCATCATCAACCTCATCTACCTGCCCTACCAGTAATGCAATAGCCCCATGGGCCTGGAAATCCAGGTTATTTGAAAGTGACTGTTCCATTGCATAGAAAGAAGCATGGCTGTAAAACAAACAACATCCTGTCTTTATTTAAAATGTTGGTATTTTGATCATCATGAGTTTTTGCATTAATTTTTTTTTTTTAGATGGAGTCTCACTCTCTGGAGTGCAATGGAGCGATCTTGGCTCACTGCAACCTCCACCTCCCAGGTTCAAGTGATTCTCCTGCCTCAGCCTCCTGAGTAGCTGGGATTACAGGTCCTGCCACCTTGCCCGGCTAATTTTTGTATTTTTAGTAGAGACAGAGTTTCACCACATTGGCCAGGCTGGTCTTGAACTCCTGACCTCAAGTGATCTGCCTGCCTTGGCTTCCCAAAGTGCTGGGATTACAGGCATGAGCCACTGCACCCAGCCATGCACTAATTTTTTTATTTTAAAATATTGCCTTAAAGTGTTTGTCTTGATTACTGAGTTTTTGCCCTTCCCCCGCTGCCTTTAAATTTTGTGCCTGAGGTAAATGCCTCACTCCCCAACCCTAATCCTGGCCCTGCAAACCTGTCCTCCGTCCACGGACACCATCTGATTCACTCCATAGCACTGTCCATGGTACTCCAGTTGTGATTTTCCTTTTTAAAACATCCACACGGTACTGAGGTAGGCCTGTAGGTACACTGTGTACTGGGCTAAATCTATTAAAAACTGTCTGAGACATCCTTTTATGGTACTTTACTCATTACTTAAATTCAACTGCACATAACTTGTGTGCTCTATATAAGAATCTCTTTGCATTTCAAATATAATTTTTATTTAAAGACTTCGATCTTCTACTAATATTTATTTCTTACCTTACTACTTCTTTGTGTACAGTGTTTACATAAGGCCCCCAGAATCTGCATTTCTGATGGATATAATTTTAAAAGCAACCTCATAAAGAGGAAGAAAAGGATGTGAAGACCCACAGTTATGTTCACCCTCCTCTCCATCCTCCAACCACTTCCACCATTGTTTCATCCCATTTCTGCCTCTACTTCAACTGCTTCCAAGCCTTCTTCTAATCCTCCATCACAAAGGCACGCAAGCAGGTGACTATAAATGTCAGTAGTTCCTCATGATAGATTCTTATGTGAAAAATCTAGCAAGAGGAAGTAGATGGCAACAGCAGAAGCTACTATATTCATTTCCGTGCCCACCACCCACATGCTTCCAAGCCCATAGAGAGGCAGCAGGGAGAGGGAAAAAGGCAAGGGATGTGAGTAAAACTGCTGGTAGAGTGAAACTTTATGAACAGTCACTCTGGACTATGACCAGAATGAGCTTCATAGTCGATGAGCTCAGAGGGAAGTGGCTTGCTTGACATTTAACATCTGTAAAACTACAGTGTGTGGATTCAAACCAGGTATTCCTAGTTCAATATTCCTCTCACTATATTACGTGAAAGTCAATTCCCAAGTTATCAAAGTGTTTTCAGAATATAAACGGTACCACTTTTATTGGCCTTGGAACTTACTTGGCCTGAAACATGATAAAATATTTGAGCTTTAAAAAAGTCTCCCCATTCATGTCCTTTGCAGGGACATGGATGATACTGGAAGCCATCACTCTCAGCAAACTAACACAGGAACAGAAAACCAAACACTGCATGCTGTCACTCATAAGTGAGAGTTGAACAATGAGAACGAATGGACACAGGGAGGGGAATATCACACACTGGAGCCTGCTGGGGGGTGAGGGGCAAGAGAAGGAAGAACATTAGGACAAATACCTAATGCATGTGGGGCTTAAAACCTAGATGATGGGTTCATAAGTGCAGCAAACCCCCATGGAACATGTATACCTATGTAACAAACCTGCACATTCTGCACATGTATCCCAGAACTTAAAGTAAAATTTAAAAATAAAATAAAAATAATAATCAAAAAAAGTCTTCTCATTTCCATAAAACAAATCAACTGGCTATGAGGAAAGTGAGCCTTTTTTTTTTTGAGACAGAGTCTTGTTCTTTCACCCAGGCTACAGTGAAGTGGTGCAATCTCAGCTCACTGCAACCTCCACCCTCTGGGTTCAAGCGATTCTCTTGTCTCAGCCTCCCGAGTCGCTGGGATTATCTGCCACCAAGCCCGGCTAATTTTTGTATTTTTAGTAGAGATGGGGTTTCACCATGTTGACCAGGCTGGTTTTGAACTCCTGATCACAGGTGATCCACCTGCCTCAGCCTCCCAAAGTGCTAGGATTACATGTGTGAGCCACCGCGCCTGGCCCAATCATTTCCTTAAAAAATATATTTTATACAAAGATTAAAAACCACTAAAAGTAATTGAAATATAATATCTCAGCTCAAGTGTACTTCTGAACATTGGTCTTCCCCAACCGATTCTCAAATTACCTTTCTTCCCTATTCCTTAATAGTTAATCTCTACCCTACCCCTCTCCACCTTGTTTCCTTCCTTTATAGATGATATCACAATCTACCATGGTCATGCTCAGATATCTGTTTGCTTGTTTACTGTCTTTGTCCCCTGTGGACTGTAAACCCTGTGAGGACAAGGGCTTTGAAGATCTTTTTCACCTCTAGACCCTAGTACTGCATATGGCAGGCTCAACAAATATATGCTAAAGAAATTGATGAATGATGGCAGCCTCTAGCTCTCTAAGTTTCCATCCTTCAGCTTCCTGCTTACCTTCTCCTTCCCATCTTCTCCCTCAACAAATAACTAATTAAAAAATAATTCTTTTTAAATTATTATTTTTAAAGTCTGTCTCTCAAGGCAGGCTTTCTATAATTTAAGCTTATTAATGGTAAAAGGGAAGAAGCGACGACTTACTGGTGGCTCAGTTCTCTTATTTCACACGGCTTGAAGCACCATTCTTTGGCCAGTTTTTCTTGTTGAGATGCTTCTTCTAAAAACACTATCTTTAAAGGAAAGAAAAGAATCACATATTAGTGAGTCATAGTCACTTGTTTTTATTAAATATGTAAATCTTCTTAAAAGAAACTATACTGTAGCTGAGTTAAAAGGTAATTGACACCACATGGAATTGAGTTTAGAGGCAAAAAAAAAAAAAAAAAAAAGATAGAGGTTTGCTTTTCGTCATCCAAAGACAAGCTGTGTGTGATTTCTCCTTTTCTGCCATAATATCAATGTAAGTGAGACTTGAAAAATTCTCAATTAAAGATACACGGTATTAAAAATGGCTAATGTGGCTGGGTGCGGTGGCTCACGCCTATAATCCCAGCACCTTGGGAGGCCAAGGTGGGCAGATAACAAGGTCAAGAGATCAAGACCATCTGGCCAACATGGTGAAATCCCATCTCTACTAAAAAACACAAAAATCGGCTGGGCGTGGTGGCATGCACCTATAGTCCCAGCTACTTGGGAGGCTGAGGCAGGAGAATCAGTTGAACCCAGGAGGCAGAGGTTGCAGTGAGCCAAGATGGCACCACTGCACTACAGCCTGGCAACAGAGTTGGACTCCATCTTGAAAAAAAAAAACAAAAAAGCTAATGGAAGAGGCAGAGCAACATGGCAGAATAGAAGGCTTCAGCAATCATCCCCTGCAAGGACACCAATTTAACAACTATCTATATTAAGAAGCACCTTCATAAGAACAAAAAATCAGGTGAGCAGTCATGGCACCTGGTTTTAACTTCCTCTCACTGAAAGAGGCACTGAAGAGATATAAAAACTGGTCTTGAATTGCATATGCTACCCCTTCCCTATCCCCCCGGGTCATGGTGATGTGGTGTGAAGAGCATTTCTGGGTGCTGGTGAAGGGAGAGCATAGCAATTGTGAGCCGCTGAATTCAGTGCTGTTCTGTTCTAACAGAAAAGAAAACTGGACCAAACTTAGCTGCTGCCTGCCCACTGAGGGAGCATTTAAACCAGCCCTGGCCAGAGGGGAATGGCGGATCCCAGCAGTTGGAACTTGAGTTCCCACAAGCCTCTCCATAGCCCAAGCGGGCTAACGTGCCCAGGGGCCCTAATAAACTTCAAAGGAAATTTAGGCCACAAGGACTGCAACTTTTATATGAGTCCTAGCGCTGAACTGCGCCCAGAGACAACAGACTGGGCGAGGAGGGGGGCTAAACACAACCTCCTGAGACACAAATTGGGGTGGCTGCAGGAGTGCTGGCGTCACCCCTCCCCTAACTCCAGGCTGCACAGATCGTGGCTCCAAAAGAGGCTCCTTCCTTCCACTCAAGGAGAGGAGAGAAAAGAGTGGGGAGGACTTTTTCTTGCATCTTGGATACCGGGTCTGCCACAGCAGGACGGGGCACCTGTCAGGGGTGTGAGGCTCTCTTTCCAGGCCCTAGCTCCTTGACTGCATTTCTAGATATGCCTTGGGCCAAAAGAGAATCTTATACCTTGAAGGAAAGGACTTAGTCCTGGTAGGATTCATCACCTGCTAAATGAAGAGCCCTGGGGCCCAAATAACCAGCAATACCCAGGTACTATGTTGAGGGCCTTGGGTGAAACTCAGTACATTCCCAGCTGTGGTGGCTATGGGGCAAGACTCCTCCTGCTTGAGGAAAGCAGAGAGTAAAGTAAACGGAACTTTGTCTTGCACTTTAGGTACCAGCTTGGCCACGAAAGGATAAAACATCAAGCAGGCTCTTGGGGGCCCCAGTTCCACAACTTGGCTCTTATATAGCATTTATGGATCTTCCCTGGGCCAGAGGGAAGCCAACTTCCCTGAAGAGTGAATCCCAGGCCAGGCAGAATTCACTACAATTTGACTAAGAGTCCTTGGGCCTTAAGGGAACACAGGCAGTAGTCTGGCAGTACTTTCCCTGGACTTGTGATGGCAGTGGCCACGAGGTGAGGTTCCTCCACCTTTGAAAAGAGGAGGGAAGTGTGGGAAGGACTGTATCTTGTGATTTGAGTGCCAGCTCAGCCACAGTACAACAGAACACCCGGTGGCTTTCCAAGGCTTTTGACTCTAGTTGCCAGCTCCCTGAGGGCACCTCTAGAACTGCCCAGGGGATTGTGGTGACTCACTACCCTGAAGGGAAGGATACAAGCCTGGCTGGCTTCACCACCTGCTGATGGCAGAGCCCCAGGGCCTTAAGTGAACACAGACAGCAGCCAAGGAGTGATTACAGCAAGCCTTAGGCAACACCCAGTGCTATACTGGCTTCAAGTCTGACCCAGCACATTCATAATGATTGTGGCCACAGGGGTGCTTGTGTCACTCCACCCTGAGCTTCAGGTGGTTAAGAACAGAGAGACAGACTTTTTGTTTAGGAGACAGTAAGGGAAGAGAACAAGAGTCTCTGCCTGGTAGACCAGAGAATTCTCCCATATTTTATCCAGGACCATCAAGGCACTACCTTTATGAGTCTGCAGGAACTACACTGTTACTGGGCTTGGGGTGCACCCTAAAGCAGACACAGCTTAGATCACAACACCCAAGTCCTTTCAAATATCTGGAAAGCCTCTCCAAGAAAGACAGGTACAAACAAGCCCAGACAGTGACAACTACAATAAATACCTAACTTTTCAATGCCCAGGCGCAGACAAACATCTACAAGCATCAAGACATTCCAGGAAAAAATGACCTTACCAAAGAACTAAACAAAGTACCAGAGACTAATCCAGGGGAAAGATAGGTAACCTTTCAGAGAGAGAATTCAAAATATTTGTTTTGAGGAAACTCAAAGAAATTCGAGATAACACAGAGAGAGAATTCAGAATTCTATCAGATAAATTTAACAAAGAGATTGAAATGATTAAAAAGAATCAAGCAGAAATTCTGAGCTGAAAAATGCAATTGGCATAATGAAAAATACAGCAGAGTGTTTTAATAGCAGAATTGATCAAGCAGAAGAAAGAATTCGTGAGCTTGAAAATAGGCTATTTGAAAATACACAGAGGTGACAAAAGTAAAAAGAATAAAAAACAATGAAGCAAGCCTATAGGATCTAAAAAAATCCACAAATTCAATAACTCTTAGATTTGCCTCTAAAGAGGAGGTAAGAAAAGAGATAGGGATGGAAAGTTTATTCAAAGGGTTGATAAAGAACATTCCAAACCTAGAGAAAGGTAGCAATATCTAAGTACAAGAAGGTAGTAGAATATCAAGCACATTTAGTCCAAAGACTACCTCAAGGCATATAATAATCAAACTCTCAAAGATCAAGGATAAAGAAAGGATCCTAAAAGTAGCAAGAGATAAGAAACATGGCTGGGCACGGTGGCTCACGTCTGTAATCTCAGCACTGTGGGAGGCCAAGGCGGGTGGATCACCTGAGGTCAGGAGTTCGAGACCAGCTTGGTCAACATAGTGAAACTTTGTGTCTACTAAAAAAATACAAAAAATTAGCCAGGTGTGGTAGCAGGCACCTGTAATCCCAGCTACTGGGGAGGCTGACGCAAGAGAATCTCTTGAACCCAGGAAGCAGAGGTTGCAGTGAGCTGAAATCACACCATTGCACTCCAGCCTGGGCAATAAGAGCAAAACTCCATCTCAGAAGGAGGGAAGGAGAGAGGGAAGGAGGGATGGAGGAGGGAGGGAAAGAGGGATGGAGGAGGGATGGAGGAGGGAGGGAGGGAGGGAACACACCATGGAACTCCAATACATCTGGCAGCAGGCTTTTCCACAGGAAGCTTACAGGCCAGGAAAGAGTGGCATGACACATTTAAAGGCTGAAAGAATATCAAATATCAAAAAAACCTTTTATCCTGGAATAGAATATCTGGCAAAATATCCATCAAACATGAAGGAGAAATAAAGACTTTTCCAGACAAACAAAAGCTGAGGAATTTCATCAACACTAGGCCTATCCTATAAGAAATACTGAAGGGAGTACTTCAATCAGAAAAAAAGGATGTTAATGAGTAATAAGTAATCATGTGACGTGAAGGTACAAAACTCACTGGTACTAGTAAGTACACAGAAAAACACAAATACTATAACACTGGAACCATGGTGTATAAACTACTCTTATGACCAAGAGAGATTTATCCCTGGGATGTAAGGATGGTTAAATATCTGCAAATCAATCAATGTGATACATCACATTAACAGCATGAAGGACAAATATCTTATGCTCATTTCACTTGATGCTGAAAAAGCATTTGATTAAATTTAACATTCCTTCAAGATAAAAACCCTTAAAAATCTGGTTACTGAAGGGCCATATCTCAACATAATAAAAGCCATATATGATAGACCCATAGCTAGTATCACACTGAATGGGAAATAACTGAAAGCCTTTCCTCTTAGATCTGGGACATGACAAGGATGACCACTTTCACCACTGTTATTTAACATAGTACTGGAAGTCCTAGGTAGAGCAATCATACAAGAGACAGAAATAAAGGGCCTCCAAATTAAAATCGAAGTCATATTATGTTTGTTTGCTGACAATATGATCTTATATTTGAAAAAAATCTAAAGATTCCATACAAACAAAAAAAACTATTAGAACTGATGAACAAATTCAGTAAAGTTGCAGGATACAAAATCAGCATACAAAAATCAGTAGCATTTCTATATGCCAACAGTAAACACTCTGAAAAAGAAATTAAAAAGTAATCACATTTACAATGGCCACAAATAAATATCTAAGAATTTACTTAACCAAAGAAGTGAAAGTTCTCTATAATGAAAACCATAAAATACTGAAGAAAGAAATTGAAGAGGACACCAAAAAATGGAAAGATTTTCCAATGTTCACGGATTGGAAGAATCAATGTTGTAAAAATGCCCACACTAGCCAAAGCAATCTATAGATTCACTGCAATCCCTATCAAAATATCAATGACATTCTTTACAGAAATAGAGAAAGCAATCCTAAAAATTATATGAAACCACAAAAGACCCAGAATAGTCAAAGCTATTTTAAGCAAAAAGGACAAAACTGGAAGAATCACATTACCTGACTTTAAATTATACTACAGAGCTATATTAACCAAAATAGCACAGTACTGGCATAAAAAACAAAATAGACACACAGACCAATGGAACATAATAGAGACCCCAGAAAAAAATACACACACCTACAGTGAACTTATTTTTGACCAAGGTGCCAAGAACATACGCTGGGGAAAATACAGTATCATCAATAAATGGTGCTGGAGAAACTGGATGTCCATATACAGAAAAATGAAATTAGACCCCTATCTCTCACCATATACAAAAATCAAATCAAAATGTATTAAAGACTTAAATCTAACACTTCAGACTAAGAAACTACTACAAGAAAACGGTGGGGGAAATCTCCAGGTCTGGGCAAAAATTTCTTGTGGAATACCTCATGAGCACAGGCAACCAAAACAAAAATGGGCACATGGGATCACATCAAGTTAAAAAGTTTCTGCACAGCAAAGGAAACAATCAACAAAGTGAAAAGATACCCCACAGAACATGAGAAAATATCTTCAAACTACCCATCTGGCAAGGGATTAATACCAGAACACATATATAAGGAGTTAAAACAACTCTAGGGAAAAAATCTAACATGCAAATGGCAAAGAAGCATATAAAAAGGTGCTCAACATCGTTGATCAGCAGCAAAATGTAAATCAAAACTACAATGAGATCTCATTTCATCCCAGTTAAAATGGCTCATATCCAAGACAGGCAATAACAAACGCTGGTGAGGATGTGGAGAAATGTAGACACTCATACATTGTTGGTGGAAATGTAAGTTAGTAAAACCACCATGGAGAACAGTTTGGAGTTTCCTCAGAAAACTAAGACTAGAGCTACCAGATGATCCGGAAATCCTATCACTGGGTACATACCCAAAAGAATGAAAATCAATATACAGAAGACATATCTGCACTCTTCTTTACTGTAGCACTGCCCACAAAAACTAAGATTTGGTAGCAACCTAAGTGTCCATCAACGGATGAATGGATAAAGAAAATGTGGCACATATACACAATAAAGTACTATTCAGCCATAAAAAAGAATGAGATGCTGTCATTTGCAATACGGAGGGAACTGGAGATCAGGAAGTGAAATAAGCCAGGTACAGAAAGACAAACATCACACGTTCTCACTTATTTGTGGAATCTAAAAATCAAAACAATTGAAATCATGGAAATAGTAGAGTGATGGTTACCAGAGGCTGAAAGGGGTAATTGGAGCAGGGATGGGGGAATGGTTAGTGGATACAAAAGAGAAAAACAGAAAGAATGAGTAAGACCTACAACTTGATAGCACAACAGGCTGACTATAGTCAATAATAACTTAATTGTACATTTTAAAATAACTAAAAGAATATAACTGGATTGGTTTGTAATACAAAGGATAAATGCTTGAGGGGATGGATACCCCATTCTCCATAATGTGATTATTACGCATTGCGTGTCTTTATAAAACCATTTCACGTACTCTATAACTGTATACACCTACTATGTACCCACAAAATTAGAAATAATTTTTTTTTTGAGATGGAGTCTTGCTCTGTCACCCAAGCTGAAGTGCAATGGTGCAATATTACCTCACTGCAACCTCCACCTGCCTCAGCCTCCCAAGTAGCTGGAATTACAAGCATCCACCACCATGCCTGGCTAACTTTTTTGTTGTTGTTGTTGTATTTTTAGTAGAGACAGGGTTTCACCACGTTGACCAGGCTGGTTTTGAACTCCTGACCTCAAATGATCCGCCTGCCTCGGCCTCCCAAAGTGCTGGGATTACAGATATGAGCCACACTTTCAAGTGTAAAAATACATTGCATTAGTAAAAACTCTATGAGGGAAATAGAATAGAATTAGTAATTCAAGAAGAAAAAGGGATGACAGTTTGAAGAGGGAAATTATAAATAATAACAATGGTAGTCTGTAATTGCTGAATAAAATAAAGTTTATCGTGTTGTGTTCAATATAAAACCTAACCCCCAGCTCTGCTTAAAATTGACTAACTCCTTGTAAAACCTACCTTATCTATTCTCCCCACATTCTCAGCAAAGTTCCCAGGCATCTCAAGACTCTTGTTTTTCTTGCTGACCAGCTGCAAGGTCATAAGGCAAGATAACACTCAAAGAATGTACAAAGCATTTCTCAAAATGCTATTTTTCAAATGCAACGTACATCACAGGACATGTTACAAATTAATTAACTGTTCTTTGTTCTGGCTTCTGTAAACCTGTTAGCTGCTACGTCATCCTGGATGTATAAAAAGTACCCCATTTTCTTTCTCCTTTGCTCAGCCTTGGGATGCTAATCCTTTGAGCCGGTGGCCACCTTAATAAAATCCTCCTGTTTCATCCATTGGTCTCTCCGGTCTCCTGAATGTTTTGCAACAAGTGGACCCTCGAATAATCAGGGGTTAGGAGCACCATAGCCTAAAATGCGCAATAACTTTTGACTTCCCAGAAACTTAACTACTAATAGCCTACTATTGACCAAAGGCTTACCAGTAACATACACATAATCAACATAAAGTGGATTAACACATATTTTCTATATTATATGTATTATATACTGTATTCTTCACTAAAGTAAGCTAGAGAAAAGAAAACATGGTGGGGTGAAGTGGCTCATGCCTGTAATCCCAGCACTTTGGGATGTTGAGGCGGGCGGATTACTTGAGGTCAGGAGTTTGAGACCATCCTGGTCAACGTGGCAAAACCCCATCTCTACTAAAAATATAAAAATTAGCCAGGCATGGTGGTGGGTACCTGTAGTCCCAGCTACTTGGGGGGGTGAGGCACAAGAATTGCTTAAACGTAGGAGGCAGAGGTTGCAGTGTGTTGAGATCCCAAAACTGCATTCTAGCCTGTGTGACACAGAAGAGACTCTGTCTCAAAAAAAAAAGAAAAGAAAAAAGAAAAGGAAAAGAAACATTAACAGCCTACTCTCACAATAACTAACCCATTCCCTTGATAATGGCATTAATCCATTCATGAGAGCTTCAGCCCTACGACCCAGTCACTTTTTAAAGGCCCTACCGCTTAATACTGTTACAATGGTAATTAAATATTAACTTGAGTTTCAGAGAAAACAAGCACTCAAACCATAGGATTCTGCCCCTGTCCCTACAAAACTCAGGTCCTTTTTACATACAAAATATATTCATTTCTTTCTTTTTTTTTTTTTTTTTTTTTTTTTGAGATGGGGTCTCACTCTGTCACCCAGGTCAGAGTGCAGTGGCATGATCTTGGCTTACTGCAACCCCCACCTCCCAGGCTCAAGTGATCCTCCCACTGGAGCCTCCAGAGTAGCTACTTCTTTTTCATCCCAAGGTTTCCTGGATTTATGCAGAAAACCTGTTCATTCACCATCTAATGAATGTCTGTCCTGTTTTTCATTCACCTGTTTATACTCATTCACCATCTAGTGAGTGCCCACCATGGCCAATGGGCCTTCCCCTTCTCAGGCCGCACTCTAGGTGGGCTGTTAAGCACATACACAAGTCATTAAAAACCAAGTTTCACAAAATAATAAAGTCACAGATGGTCCCAGCTGGCAGGTACCTTCTCAACTTACCCCTTGTTTTCCAGATGAGGAAGCTGACTTCCTTCTGCTAAGCAAACAACTCCCAAGTGCTTTCTTACTTGAAACTGGGGCTATTTAGGATGAGCAATAATGAGAATATCTGGAATACTAAAGCCAAAAGCAGATGAGTAATGGCTGTCAGCTAATGAAAAAAACTGCCGGTTTGAAGATACAGCCTTCAAACACCAGATGGCAAATTTGGGCAAGAGGCTTGTTGCTATGGAACACAGTAAACTGTTCTTTGAGCCACTGTGAAATCGCTCAGCCATCCAACAAAATAAGGTAACAAATTTCAATCCATTATACAAAATCTCCTCTTAAGTCACTGTGAGGGAAGATAAAATCAGATTTAAAAAATGAGGTCTCAAAAATCTCTGAGATTTTTGAACAGAGATGAAAATTGTCATATTAGCTCAATTCATATCAAATAGATTAATGGAAAAGATAGATGAAGTGAGCTAGCCTTTAAATAAAAACCAAAGCGGGGAAAAAACCCCTTCAGACTAGTAGAATGGGGCAAATAATGTTACAAAGGCATCAAAGAATAATAGCATGAGGCATGAGGGACTCAGATCTTCAGGTCCAATATTCTCATTTCATAAATAAAGAAACAGGCCAGGTTATTTTGATTGCCCAAGGTACAGGAAAGCCAGGAGTGTCTCCTAAACTAGACCTGTCTTCCCAGAGATTCTTCCAAAACTTTATGATTGCTTCTCTAATAGTAAAAACCAAGGATCAGCACAGTTTCTCTAAAGGGTGAGACAGTAAATATTTTAGGCTTTGTGGGATATATTGTGTCTATAGTACTACTTAAATCTGTCATTGACTTGCAAAAATAACCACAGACAATATGGTAGTAAATGGCTATGGCTATATTCCAATATAACTTTATTTACAGGAACTGATACTTGCATTTTATGTAATTTTCATTTGGTACAAATCTTCTTCCTCCTCTTCTGCACTTTTTTCCAACCATTTAAAAAAACATACTTATCTCACAGGCTATATAACTCAGGCAGGGAGCTGGATTTGGCCTGTGGCCTATTGTTGCCAACCTCTGATGCAAACTCCTAAAAAGATGCATGCAAATTAAAATTATGTAACTTGAAAACCATCCCAGTGGCTTTCACTAGCATTTCTCAGAAGCTTTATATTTATTTATGATTAGCTTCCAATTGGAAATAACATTTTACATTTTTCTTTAATGTCAGGGACTGATCAAATTCCCTTGGAAGAGAACATATTCTGGTGGCTTCCAAGTATCATTTTGCAGTAGAAAACAAACACTCCTTGATAGATTAACGATGTACCTTTAGGAAGCAACCAAAATGTCCTTCAGTAGAAGAATGGGTTAATAAACTATGGTACAGCCAGAAAATGGAATACTATTCAGCAATAAAAAAATGAGCTATTAAGCCATGAAAATATATGGAGAAACTTACATGCATATTACTAAGTGAAAGACACAAATCTGAAAAAGCTTCATATTATATGATCCCACCTATGAGACATTCTGGAAAAAGCAAACTATGGAGACAATAAAAAATCAATAGTTGTCAGGAGTTGGAGGTGGAAGGAGGAATAAGCAGAGCAGAAGATTTTTAGGACAGTAAAAACACTCTGTATGATACTATAATAGTCAATACATCATTATGCATGTGTCCAAAACCACATAATGTACAAATCCAAGAGTGAGCCCTAATGCAAACTGTGGACTTTAGTTGATAATGACCTGTCAATGTAGGTTCATCAGTTGTAACAAATGTAGCACTCTGGTTGGGGATGTTGATAACGAGGGGCTGTGTATGTGTGGAGATAAGGGATACATGGGAAAGCTCTGTACCTTTCTCTCAATTTTGCTGTGAACCTCAAACTTCTCTAAAAATTAAGTTTTTAGGCCGGGCACGGTGGCTCACGCCTGTATTCTCAGCACTTTGGGAGGCCGAGGCAGATGGATCACAAGGTCAAGAGATCGAGACCATCCTGGCCAACATGGTAAAACCCCGTATCTACTAAAAATACAAAAAAAAAAAAAAAAATTAGCTGGGCATGGTGGCGCATGCCTGTAGTCCCAGCTACTTGGGAGGCTGAGGCAGGAGAATTGCTTGAATCCGGGAGGCGGAGGTTGCAGTGAGCCAAGGTCACGCCACTGCACTCCAGCCTGGTGCCTGGTGACGGCGTGAGACTCTGTCTCAAAAAAAAAAAAAATTAAGTTTTTAAAAGATAAATGCAAAGATTCAAGATTTGTAATAGTAATTTAGTGTAATGCCTATGCTGCAAAGTGGTATAAGGTATAGACAGTAAAATCTGAATAAAGAAAATAATACGGCAGAAAAAAAGTAACTTTAATAATTCTTCTGATCTCTGCAGAAGACACCACTAATAAGTCATTGGTATTTAACAAATTTTTATTAGAAATATAAAGCAACATATTCTAAAATGATGGGATGTCTGATAATAATAAAAAGGTAAAAATGTATTTCCTGTGTGCCAGTCACCATCCTACACACTTTACATGCATTAACTTCTTTAAACCTCACAAGAACCCTATGAGGTACTATTACTAGCCCCATTTTGCAGATGATAAAATTGAGGCACAGAGATGTTAAATACCTTGCCCCAAACATCTGGCAGGTAATAATCCTGAATTTGAACCCCAGTATGCCTACAGGCTAAGGGCTTTTAGACACTATGTTATATATTTTTTTCATACAAAAATTTAAAAAACAAATAGCCCTTTCCTCTTTTTTCTTTTTCTCTTTATAAACTATTTCTTTGTGCCTTTCCTTTCCTTTCCCTTACATTCATACAGCCCAGATAGGTGGGCTTAGTGGATCCAGGAATGTGGACATAGTTGAGGCTAAGTGAGCAGTAAAGGCTGAGAATGCTCATAGGGTCAGGGGAACTAGGGCTGGAGAAACGGAGTGCCAAGGAGGCAGGTGGAATGGGCAAGGTTGTAGCCGAGGAGACAGCCACCAGAGTCAGGAGATTGATTACATATAGGGGTAATATATATTTACATATACACATATACATACGTGCACACACACACTAGCTTTATCTACTGAGAGGCCTAGAGACAACGAAACCCAGATGCAATTAGCACCCCTAGCTCTCAAATCTTGGTTTCTGAATACCATTCTCCACTAAACAGAACCAAGTGACCCCAAGGCTCATTCCAGGGCTCTGGCAAAGAAAATACAAGATGAATCTGGAACATAATTTTGTGCCAAAAGTAAGGAATTGCTAGAATATAGTTGGAGAATAGTAGAAGACAAATAAGCCACTCTGAACAAACTCTCACTAGCTAAATCTGGGCCAGTTTGAGCATTAAAATAAATAATGATAGTAACAGATTAAAATCCAATGAATAATATGGTAATCCATGAGTCCATAATAAGTAAATGAATGAGTACATGAGTGAGAACAAAGAGTTCTTTCTTCCAGTAGAATACCGATAAATAAATGAATGAGTATATGAGTGAGAACAAAGAGTTCTTTCTTCCAGTAGAATACCAACTAGTATATGTGGAAGAAATGACACAATTAGAAAATGAGCATTTGGCATCCATTGTCATAAAAACTGATTGATGCAAAAATCATCAACGAACACTAAAACTAGTAGGTGAGAATTTGTTGAGAAACAGGATATTTACATAATTATCAATGTATCTCTCCACAAAGTTTATTTTACAAAGAGAAACAGTAAGTTTGCAGTGCAGAAAGCTGGCCCACACCACCTCAGCCAAGTGACCAAAGTTAACATCACCTATAAGGGGACAACTCCACATCCTGGGCCTCCTGATACAATGCACCAAGAGCACAGCATTATTTCTCTAATGTCCCTGCTAAAAATGCACAACCTGAATCTAATCATGAGGAAACATCAGACAAACCCAAATTAAGGGACAGTTTGTAAAAAGAAGAAACTGTTCTATATTCTTGAAAATTAACTGGCAAAGAAAGACTAAGGACACATTAGAAGCTGGTGTGGTGGCTCATGCCTGTAACCCCAGCACTTTGGGAGGCCAAGGCAGGCAGATTACAAGGTCAGGAGTTTGAGACCAGTCTGGTTAACATAGTAAAACCGCCGTCTCAACTAAAAATACAAAAAATTAGCCAGGTGTGGTAGTATGTGCCTGTAATCCCAGCTACTCGGGAGGCTGAGGCAGGAGAATAACGCGAACCTGGGAGGCGAAGGTTGCAGTGAGCCGAGATTGCACTCCAGCCCAGGCGACAGTGCGAAACTGTCTAAAAAAAACAAAAACAAAAACAAAAAAAAACACCCTTTACAGATGAAAGGCAACTAAAGGCATGTGATACATAAATGCAGCCTGTAGTTCTGGGGTAGGTTCTGAACAAGAGGAGGGGAAATAGCCACCAAGGGCATTATTGGGCCAGTGGGCAAAGTTTGAATGGGTCTACGGATTATGTGGTAGACTCTAACCTACGTAAATTTCCTGACCCTTACGTAAGGCAGTGTCATTATTTTTTAGGGAAAAAATGTATTTAGACTCTAACAGTATGTCTATAACTTACTCTAAGTCCAAAAATACTAGTGTGTGTGTGTGTGTGTGTGTGTGTGTGTGCGCGTGTGCGTGCACGCGCGCACACAGGGCGCATACACACATGCGCATTTGTGTCTACCTATATATGTAGTGAGGGCAGAGAATAATGAAGCAAATTTTGCAAAATATTTACACTGGAGAACCTGAGTGAAGTCCACAAGAGAGTTATTTTGTATATTCTTGTAACTTTTTTTTTTTTTGAGACAGAGTCTCGCTCTGTTGCCAGGCGCCAGGCTGGAGTGCAGTGGCGCCATCTCAGCTCACTGAAACCTCTGCTTCCTGGTTTCAAGCAATTCTCCTGCCTCAGCCTCCCAAGTAGCTGGGACCACAGGCGCCACAGGCATGCGCCACCATGCCCAGCGAATTTTGTATTTTAGTAGAGATAGGTTTTCACCATGTTGGCCAGGATGGTCTCGATCTCTTGATCCAGATCTTGTGATCCGCCTGCCAAAGTGCTAGGATTACAGGCGTGAGCCACCACACCTGGCGTATTCTTGTAACTTTTAAAATAATTAATGATTTAAAAATAAAGTGCTTTTAACTGAAAAACTAAACAATATGTTATTTAGAAACACAAATATACAAAGTGAAAGGATAGCCTGGGCACCATGGCTCACACCTGTAATCATAACACTTTGGGAGGCTGAAACGGGAGGATTCCTTGAGCCTAGGAGTTCAAGGTTGCAGTGAGGTACAATCATACAACCGCACTCCAGCCTGGGTGACAGAGCAAGACTCTAACTAAAAGAAAAAAAGAAAGTGAAAAGACATAGTAAATGTATAAGTAAAAGTAAGGTCATGATAAACATAAAATTTAGGATAATGCTGATAAGGGAAGGGAATGGATGGTGAGGACATACACAGAGCTTCAAAGATAACCACAGTTCATCACCTCCTTATTCATTACACCTTACATAGACATCATAACTGTACTTTCTTTACCCAATGAGTTAATTAAAAAGAATAACTTCAAAAAAATAAGTAAAATGTACAAAGGTCACCAGAAAAATAGATGAGCAAAACCAAATTTTCTTTTTTTTTTTTTTTTTTTGAGATGGAGTCTCGCTCTGTCCCTGACGCTGGAGTGCAATGGCATGATGTCAGCTCACTGCAACTTCTGCCTCCCAGGTTCAAGCCATTCTCCTGCCTCAGCCTCCTGAGTAGCTGGCATTACAGGCACACGTCACCATGCCTGGCTAATTTTTGTGTTTTTAGTAGAGATGGGGTTTCACCATGTTGGTCAGGCTGGTCTCAAACTCCTGACCTCGTGATCTGCCCCCCTTGGCCTCCCAAAATGCTGGGATTACAAGCGTGAACCACCATACCCAGTCCCAAATTTTCTACTCGCAATAAATGTTACTTTTAAAAAATCAAAATCTATTTCATGTGAAATGCACACATTGGTAATCTGTGGAACACCCAAATGACCAAAAGGAAAAAACCACAGGAGAAGTGAAGGCAATGAGGAAACACAATGACACAGATCTCATATTTGTAGCACCCCAACACCAGCAATCTAAAACAAGGTCATAATCAGTCCCTTGTTTCGATAAGTAGTGGTAATGTGCTAAACAAACCTTAAATATACTTGCTAGCTTGTGAATCACTTTGAGATACAAATAGTTACTGCCTAATGTGTTTTTTAATTCAGAATCCCTTGATGCTTTAACCAACTTGTGGAAGAAGGAAACTGCTTAGATATGTGTAAAATTAACACTAAGCTTAGAGTAAAATTCACCACAAATCTCCGCTCTAAAGTTAAATGACACATTTGAATCCTGAAATTATCAAACAAGCAAATAATTTCAGCAGCTGCCTCACAAAAGACATCTTCAAAGACTACATTCAGCAAGTAGACAACTAAGAATGAATTTAGGAAAAGCAATCTCTCTTTTGAAAAACTGAAAGGCAACATCAGTTGACCACAAAGTTGATCTCAACAGACTGTATCATACACATAGGTATTGATTTAAAAATGCAGGCACACACAAAAGGACTCACCAATAAGCCTATTCCTTTCACCACATTTTTTTTTGAAAGAGTCTTGCTCTATTGCCCATGTGGGAATTCAGTGGCGCCATCTCGGCTCACTGCAATCTCTGTCTCCTGGGTTCAAGTGATTCTCCTGCCTCAGCCTCCCAAGTAGCTGGGATTATAGGCACCAACCACACCTGGCTAATTTTTGTATTTTTAGTAGATACGGGGTTTCACCATGTTGGCCAGGCTGGCCTCAAACTCCTGAGCTTGTGATCCATCCGCCTCAGCCTCCCAGAGTGCTGGTTTTACAGGCATGAGGCACTGCACCCAACCGGCCATTTTTTTAAAAAAAACTTGAACCTCCCCTCCCACCCCAATTTAATATGTTGAGTTGAACCTCCCCTCCCATCCCAATTTAATATGTTACAGTCATAACCCCCCAATAATTCAGAATGTGACTTTACTTAGAGATAATATCTTTACAGAAGTAATCAAGTTAAAATGAAATCATTAGGATAGGCCCTAATCCAGTACGACTGGTGTCCTTTTGGACACAGGAGCACACATAGACAGAAAATGATTTGAAGAGACATAAGGGAAGATAACCATCTATGAGCAAAGAAGACAGGCCTAGAACAGATCCTTCTCTCAAAGTCCTCAGAAGAAACCAACCCTGCTGACTCCTTGATCTTGGACTTCTGGCCTCCAGAATTGTAAGACAATAAATTACTGTTGTTTAAGCCTCCTGTTTGTGGTACTTTGTTACAGCAGTCCTGGGAAACCAACACAGACCCTATAGGAGGACGGTTTTAAAGACTGATCTATCCTCATCAATCAATGACAGGAAAACACTGCAGAAACCCCCTTTTTCTTGACTGTAGTCACCTCATCTGAGATGGCTTGAGATGCTCAAAACACACTGGATTTACTGAAGGATCGATCAAGATTCTGCTATTTGCTAGCTCTGTGAACATGGGCAAATCTCTTAACCTCTCTGATTTACCATTTTGAAAATACAGTAATGACATCTGCCATATCTCCCTTCAATTCTATGTAGACAAAATATTTTTAAATGGAGATATGCCAAACATTCCAGTGAACTGTAACAGTTCTCTGTAAACATAAGGTATTATCCATAGTGTTAATTTTTGATAGGGTAACCAGAGTGGTATTTCAGGACTCCACTACCAATAAAATATGCTTTGATTTCAGAAAGGCACCTGATGGCACCAGACAGATAACTTTGTTGGACAAGCTCAAAAAGGTCAGGGTGGATGACAGCGAAGCTGGGGAACTTCATAGCTGCTTATATATTCCTACTCAAAAGGTTAATTAATAGGATGAGGGAAGTATGGCTGGAGAGCTCTGCAAACATATCATTGAGTTTGGCCCCAGCCATGTTCTTGCTAATGGCTTAGTGTGAAAAGGATAGCAATTTGGAAGGGACAGTTTATTTACTAGAGAGCACAATCCAGTTTTAAAAAGACAGGCACCCCATAAATATGTATGAATATTATGTATTTAAAAATTGTTTTAATGTCAAAAATAAACCACAAGCTAACTGGAATGTATGTAAAATACTACACTTATATTTTACACAATTCAAATGCATAGGTAAAGACATATGAGATTTGATCACAGCAAGGGCCTTAAGCTTAAAATAAGCAGCATAGAACAGTGCCCATAAAAATCAATTCCAGGCCGGACACAGTTGCTCATGCCTGTAATCTCAGCATTTTGAGACACCGAGGCGGAAGGATCACCTGAGGTCAGGAGTTCAAGACCAGGCTGACGAACATGGTGAAACCCCATCTCTACTAAAAATACAAAAATCAGCCAGGCATGGTGGTGCATGCCTGTAATCCCAGCTACTCAAGAGGCTGAGGCAGGAGAATCACTTGATCCCAGGAGGTGGAGGTTGCAGTGAGCAGAGGTCATACCATTGCACTCCAGTCTGGGCAAGAAGAGTGAAATTCTGTCTCAAAAAAAAAAAAATTGATTCCAACTCTGGTCAAATTTGTAAGCACACAGGCAGACTTTGCTTTGCATGGATCTGATGTACACGAATTTCCAATATCATGATTTAGTTAACTAATACCAGTCCCCTAACAACATGGTTCAAATATCAATTACCACGGTATATTAACTGTGAGTAATCGAATAAAGCGCAAACTTAGCTTCTATTTCTGCAGTCCACAAATCATTATATACAAAACAGGTGTGCATCATGATCAGCGATCAATCACACACTTATTCCAAAGTATGTGTGGCTAGTCACTGTGCATCTACTATTCGGGTCACACGCTGACATCAAAGCATGTAGCTGTGTTGCTTTCTTGCTTCCCAGCAGTAAACCCATGTGGCATTTTATAAGAACAGATAATTTAGAGAGTGAATTGGTAAACAAAAATGAAAGTAGAGCAAAGAAGTGAAAAGTGACAATACAGCAGTGAGATGGGAATCTGCTAAGTGAAAATGTATGGCTAACCATGGCAATGTGGTCACTGCCACTGTCAGTGACTCTAAAGTCTAAAGCTGGAGGACCTATCAACATAAATGTGGACAGTGATTAAAGGTGTCTCCAAGGAAATGATACCAGCAAACACAACTTCACATTAAAGGAACTCTCAGAGAAATATCTCAGAGTTGTTTTATAACACTGAAAGCTCAAAGGAGATAATGTTGAAAGCTGACACAAATTTTAAAAGCAGGATGACAATCTGCCAAAGTAAAGATGCTCACTCTGTATTATAAGTTATACAAGAAGAAGAAGGAAGCAAGCATTATTCAATCTACTATTGATATTTTTATTTTTTTTCTTTTGCAAAAATATTTTAATTCTCTGTATTTAAAATTCTCTATATTTTTAATGTAATATGTAATATTTTAATTACATAATACTAATGAATACTAAATTAATGTTAGTTTTACTAATTTTTGCATTTAAATTTGAAATAAAATTTTTTTTTTTACTTTAGGTTCTGGGGTACATGTTCAGGTCATGCAGGGTTTTTGCATAGGTGCATACATAACGAGGTGGTTTGCTGCCTCTCTTCCCCCTTCATCTATATCCAGCATTTCTCCCCATGTTATCCCTCCCCACCCTTCCCACCCCCTGTTGTCCCTCCCTAGCCCCCCACCAACTGCCCCCAGTACGTGATGCTCCTCTCCCTGAATCCATGTGTTCTCATTGTTCAAAACCCACCTATAAGTGAGAACATGTGGCGCCTGGATTTCTGTTCTTGTGTCAGTTTGCTGAGAATGATAGTTTCCAGATTTATCCAAGTCTCTACAAAGGACACGAACTCATCATTTTTTATGGCTGCGTAGTATTCCATGGTGTATATGTGCCACATTTTCTTTGTCTAGTTTATCATCGATGGCCATTTGGGTTGGTTCCACATCTTTGCTATTGTACACAGGGCCACAGTGAACATACATGTGCATGTGTATTTATAACAGAACGATTTATAGTCCTTTGGGCATATACCCAGTAATGGGATTGCTGGGTCAAATGGAATTTCTATTTCTAGATCCTTGAGGAATCGCCACACTGTCTTCCACAGTGGTTAAACTAATTTATACTCCCACCAACTGTGTACGAATGTTCGTATTTCTCCACATCTTCTCCAGCATCTGTTGTCTCCAGATTTTTTAATGATCGCTATTCTAACTGGCATGAGATGATACCTCAATGTGGTTTTGACTTTCATTTCTCTAACGACCAGTGATGATGAGCATTTTTTCATGTTTGTTGGCCTCATATATGTCTTCTCTTGAGAAGTGTCTGTTCATATCCGTTGCCCACTTTTCAATGGTCTTGTTTGTTTTTTTCTTGTATATCTGTTTTAGTTCTTTGTAGATTCTGGATATAAGTCCTTTGTCAGATGGGTAGATTACAAAAATTTTTTCCCATTCTGTTGGTTGCCAGTTCGCTCTGATGATTGTTTCTTTTGCTGTACAGAAGCTCTGAAGTTTAATTAGATCCCATTGTCTATCTTGGCTTTTGTTGCCATTGCTTTTGGTGTTTTAGTCATGAAGTCCTTGCCTATGCCTATGTCCTGGATGGTTTTGTCTATGTTTTCTTCTAGAGTTTTTATGGTGTTAGGTTTTACGTTTAAATCTTTAATCCATCTGGAGTTAATTTTAGTGTAAAGTGAAAGGAAGGGGTCCAGTTTCTGCTTTCTGCACATTGCTAGCCGGTTTTCCCAACATCATTTATTAAATATGGAGTCCTTTCCCCATTGCTTGTTTTTGTCAGGTTTGCCAAAGATCAGATGATTGTAGATGTGTGATGTTGTTTCTGAGGCCTCTGTTCTGTTCCATTGGTCTATGTCTGTGTTTTGGTACCAGTACCATGCTGTTTTGATTACTGTAGCCTTGCAGTATAGTTTGAAGTCTGGCAGTGTGATGCCGCCAGCTTTGTTCTTTTTGCTTAAGATTGTCTTGGCTATGTGTGCTCTCTTGTGGTTCCATATGAAGTATTTAATTTTATTTTAACAAGTTTTACTTAAAAACAGAAGTTTTGGCCATACACAGTGGCTCATGCCTGTAATCCCAGCACTTTGGGAAGCCAAGGTGGGTGGATCACAAGGTCAGGAATTAGAGACCAGTCTGGCCAACATAGTGAAATGCCATTCTCTACTAAGAACACCAAAAATTAGCCAGGTGTGATGGCGTGTGCCTGTAATCCCAGCTACTCAGGAGGCTGAGGCAGGAGAATTGGGTGAACCAGGGAGGCAGAGGTTGCAGTGAGCCTAGATTGTGCCACTGCCCTCCAGTCCAGGCGACAGTGTGAGACTCCATCTCAAAAAAAACAAAAACACACACAAAAAAACACAGACATTTTTAAAGGTCTCAGAATGATCATCGTTTTTCCCATTAAGATCGCTTTGCATTATTCCAGGTTTCATAGTCATGTTTCAATCCTCCACTATTATGCAAAGTGAGGAAACCCTTGATGTGTCCATTTATACTTAGCTCGGGCTACAGAACTAGCAGTCTGTTTTCAGTTTGGGAAGGATAAACTGAATCAGAATGTTTTTACAAGAAGGTGACCAGAATGTGGAAGAAACTTGGAATAAAAACACAAGGGGAAGCTCTGAATGGAACTGACAAACTTTCATCTGGAGAAGAGAAGTTAAGATTATCACAGTTGCAAATATTGGAAAAGCCATCATGTAAAAGTGTCATTCGAGAGTAGCAGAACCAGCTTCAATAATGGAATACCCACAACAGAGCTTTCAATTTCATGAACTGAAAAAGCTTCTGTCAACTGGATGTAAATGGAATTCACTGACTCACAGTGTAGTGAACTCCTCGTAGTTGGAAGTGGCAAGCAGAGGCTGAATGACCATCTGTCAGGGATGCTGTACCCGAAATTAATTCCTACACAGGGTGAGAGGGGAGGACCCATCGACAGCTCAGATTTCAAACACCCATGTGCTGTTCTAAAATATGCCCACAGAATCTTCGACACTCTTTCCTTCAGAAATGGAGCCGAGTTCCCTCTCTCACCCTTGAGGTGGGCCAAACGTACGGACTTGCTTGCAATGAAGCACTCACCACACTGTGCAGCTTTTAAGACTCGCTCATAAAAAGCATGGCTTCCATCTGGCCTTCTCACTCTTGGGTTGTCTAGGGGGATCTTTCTAGTCATAGGTTAAGGACATTCAAGTAGCTCTGAGAGAAGCTCTTGTGGGGAGAAACCAAGGATTCCTGCCAACAGCTAACACTAGCTTGTAGTCATGTGAATGAACTTGAACCTCAGAAGTGGGTCCCACAACCTCAGCCAAGCCTTCCAATGACCGAAACCTCTTACCTCCTGAGTTCAAACCACTTAGCTAAACTGCCTCCATATTCCCTGATGCACAGAAATTGTGAGGATGATACATTTTTATTGTTGTTTCCAGCCCCCAAGTTTTGGAGTAAATTGTTATGCAGCAATAGCTAACAAATACACTTCTTTTTGACTTGAACACTGAGGTTACATGGCAGTCT
The DNA here is from genome assembly GCA_963573385.1 of Cacajao melanocephalus. Lineage (NCBI taxonomy): Eukaryota > Metazoa > Chordata > Mammalia > Primates > Pitheciidae > Cacajao > Cacajao melanocephalus. Next base: position 42,228 of record CAUYLG010023599.1, on the reverse strand, counting down.
TAAGAAGCCTTCTCACACAGCTTTTTGGTTATTTGTTTTTTGTCTTGCCAGTTTCCTCATAACAGACTCAAACCACAATTTCCAAAAACTAGTTCCTGTTATTGAAGGATAAATGATTATCTAATGGTATTCTTTTGTAAAAGTACAAAGTGGAAAAGGTCTCTAAAATTAATTCTTCCCACTCTGACTGATTTTCACCCCACATTCAAATCTACAACAGAAGATTAATGCAGTCTCACAAGCAGGACTTAAAATTCTCCTTAGCATGATAGAAGTCCTTCAAAAGGTTCATCTTTCAATTGCAAAAAGTCAATGAAACAAAGGCTGGACTTAAAGGCCCAGCCCAGAATCTCTTATGAACTCCGGATCCAAATATTTGAAATTTTCCATCCTATCTCATTGGTGTTTCTCAAAGTCAACAGGTCCAAAACAGAGTCCATGGTCTTATTCCTGAATGTGATCTCTTTCCTGGGTTCGCTGTTCCAGAGAATGAGACCACATCAATTCAGGGCATAATTTAGAAACCTCTGACACAGCTCTGTTGTCACCCCTGAATAGAACCTCAGTGGGGCTGGGTGTGGTGGTTCACACATGTGGTCCCACCACTTTGGGAGGCTGAGGCAGGAGGATCACTTGAGCCCAGGAGTTCAAGGCTGCAGTGAGCCATGATCATACCACTGCACTCCAGCCTTGGTGACAGAGTGAGACCCTATCTCAGAAAAATGAAACAAAACAAAAACCCAATGGCTAGTGGCTTCCCATTGCATTTAGGACAAAGAAAAATGTTCATAATATGACCTATAGGATCCTGGGTGACTTGGCATCTACCTGCCTCCCCAGCCTAATCCCATTGCAGCCTAATCCCATACCTTGCTCCTCCCTCTGCCCTGCTCTCTCGGCTCCACCTGGTCCCATTTCAGACCCCATAAGCACTCTGCTCCTCACCTCCAAATGGCCTTGACACATGACCTTCCCTCTGGATGGAACACCTTTTCTTCTTGCCCAATTAATGCCAATGCATATTTCCCACTTCAGTTTAGCTGTCCCTTCCTTAGAAAGCTTTTCCAATTCTCCATCCCCATTCTTATTCATAGTATATGTATAATATATGTCCTGAACAGTTCCCAACAGGTCTGCTACACCACCAAGTTGTGTGCCTTCCTCAACACATCACCCATGAGGCACTTTTTCTTCTCTCTGCTTCTTTCTACCCTGGCCCCACTCCCAGTTAATGATCTTCATAGCACCAGGCACTTCTCCTTTATCGAAATATGACAGTGGTTCCATACACAAAATCTAGAACCAAGCTGCCTGGCTTAAATCCTTTCCAGCTGTGTAAATTTGGGCAAATCACTTAAACTTTCTTTGCCTGTTTTCTCACCCATAAAGTAGGAAGTAGCAGTTATGAACAAGTTGTGAAGATTATATGAGACAGTATATGTCAAATTCTTAGAATGATGCTAGATGCATGGCAGGCATTACATAAGTCTGAGCTCCTGTTTTATTGTAGTTGCAATTTCACAATTTCACATTTCTTCATGATTATTATTCTATTCATGTCTGTCTTGCCTATTAGCAAAATCCCCAAGGGTGGACATGCCTACTTTTACCCACTATCATACTCTTAGTGCCAGCACAGTCTTAACACGTGAGAAATCCTGATGAGCAACTGGTAAGTAAGTAAATGAAGAGGTCTTGAACTCCAGAGAACCTTGAAGTGTCACACTAAGGAATTCAGAATTTATTCTCTAGAAGTTTTTAAACAAGAGTCACATAGAACAATTAATGGAATAACGTTGTAAGTTGGGAGGGTTGCATTGAGACAGGGAGAACACTTAGCTGACCATTTGAATGTTTATCTGAATAAGGGCATCAGCCAGTGTAGAGAGGAGCAGAGAGAGAAGAAAAAGAAATGCTCCATGGGTGGTGTTTTGAGGAAGGACCCCCACAACTTGGTGGCACACCAGATCTGGAGGAAACTGTTGAGGATACACACACACACACACACACACACACACACACACAATGAGAGAATGAGGACAAAAGAACAGAACTATAAAAGTCAGGAATCTGTGAATGTTACCTTATACGGCAAAAGAGACTTTGAGAACGTGGCTAAATTAAGGATCTTGCTATGGGAAGATTATCTCAGATTAGTAGGGTGGGCCCTACATACAATCACAAGTGTCCTTAGAAGGGGAAGTCAGGGCTAGGCACGGTGGCTCACCCCTGTAATCCTAGCACTTTGGGAGGCCAAGGCAGGTGGATGACTTGAGGTCAGGAGTTCAAGACCAACCTGGCCAACATGGTGAAACTCCATCTCTACTAAAAATACAAAAATTAGCCAGGCATGATGGCACATGCCTGGAGTCCCATCAACTCAGGAGGTTGAGGCTGGAGAATCGCTTGAACCTGGGAGACAGAGGTTACAGTGAGCCAAGGTCATTCCATTGCACTCCAGGCTGGGCAACAGCAAGACTCTATTTCAAAAAAAAAAAAAAAAAAGGAGGGGAAGTCAGAGGAAGATTTGACCAGAAGAAGGCAATGTGATCACTTAAGTGAGATACCGCACTCATGGCTTTGGAGGTGGAGGGTAGAACTGAGCATGTAAGGAATGTGACTCTAGAAACTGGAAAAGCAGGAGACAGATTCTCCTCTAGAGCTTCCAGGAGAGTGCAGCCCTGTTGACACCTTGATTTTGGACCAGTGAAACATATTTCAAATTTCTGACTTCAAGAAATGTGAGAGAATCTGTGTGTGTTGTGTAAGCCATCAAATCTGTAATAAGTTGCTATGGCAGCCATAGAAACTAGCACAAGCACTTAACTCACTGCGTTATAATTTGCACTTAGGGTATCTGTCTCCCCACTAAAGTACAACCTCCTCAAAGACAGTGGTGTTCTTGTACCTTGGCATTTCCAGCAGCAAACCGAATGCTAGACACACAAAGGTACTCAAATAAATGTTTGCAGGAGGGTTGGAAGGAAGGAAAAAACTAGAAAAAGAAAAGAGAAGAGGGAGTTCCAAAATAGAGTAAGTGGCTAACAAAAGCCTATCCTTAAACATATGAAACTAACAAATGCGGATACAGAGTAGACAGGCAAGGTTGAGTTTCGTGCCTTCCATCCTACTCCCCAGGAAGCAGCAATCCTAAAACACACTTGCAGAGGCCACATCTAGGAATGGTGTAAAGGTTAGAGAGGAGATCCTAGCGCAAACCCTAACCCCAGCCTTTACTCTAGCCCTCATCTTAGTCCAGCACAGAGGAGCTAAGGATGTCAACCCCAAGTTAGCTCCCTGTGAAAAGCTAAAGTGTGCAGACTCAGGAACCACAAAGACCTAGGTTTCAATTAAAGAAATGTTAATTTTGTCATTTCTCTTTTTCTGGAAAAATCAGACACATAATGTATAAATACAATATACCATAATGTATATATTAGATTGTATGTTTTATACACCACTCCTAGAAAAATATCTAAGAAACTGGTTAACAGTGGCCCCCTGGGAGGGGCAATGGCATGTTTAGGGCACAGGAACAAAAACAGGACTTACTATTCACTATATATCTTTTTGTGCACTTTGAATTTCCCATAATGTGCATAATTTTTTAAGGTATTTCTTTTCTTTTCTTTTTTTTTTTTTTTTTTTGAGACAGAGTCTCGCTCTGTCACCCAGGCTGGAGTGCAGTGGCGCAATCTCAGCTCACTATAACTTCCACTTCCTGGGTTCAAGCGATTCTCTGCCATCAGCCTCCCAAGTAGCTGGGTTACAGGCACCTACCACCATGCCCAGCTAATTTTTGTATTTTTAGTAGAGACGGGTTTCACCACATTGGTCAGGCTGGTCTCAAACTCCTAACCTCATGATCCACCCGCCTTGGCCTCCCAAAATGCTGGGATTACAGGTGTGAGCCACTGCTCCTGGCCTTTTGAAGGTATTTCTTACAATCCCAGATCTATTATTAACCCATGTAGTATGTATCAGCTGTGTAACATTGGCGACCTGTTACTTAATCGCATTGCACCTCAATTTCTTCACCTGTAAAATGAGAATAAATTGTTACTTTTCCTCATGAAGTTGTTCTGAGTGTTAAATGAGCTAACACAAGTAAAATGCTCAAAAGAATGCTTGGCACAGAGTAAGCATTCCATAACATCAGCAATTTCACTTTCAGAAATATGGTGGGCAAGATACCCTGGAAGCGTTTAAGTTATAAAATAACATTACAATGCAGAAGACCTTTTAGGTAGCACTTTGCAGGATCTAAGGAAGAGTATGAAGATTAAAGGGGGAAAAACAGGAAGAAAAAAAGAGATTCTGAGCTGAAATGGGAGCAGTGAACAACAAATGCAGACAAAATGCATCGTGGCCCCAATGGTCCCTATCTCTGAACAGAAAAAAAATAAAAAAATGTTTTCTGGAAGATCACATCTTGAATTTCAGCCTCCAGATTTTCCCAGGTGAAGATTAACCAAAACTGAACCCATAAAAAAAGTTAATCAAAATCAAAGGAACAAACAATCTGAGGTAAAGGCTAGCAGAAGCTACAAAGTCCAGATTTAGAATCTCAAGGAGTCCAGATGATCTGATACAAAGTACACACAAGTATACATTTTAAAGAAATAAAGCATGGAATCAGAAAATGGAACAAGCAACAAGGGACAATCAAAATGATCAGGCAAATATGAAAAAGAACCAAGTAGAACTTTTAGAAATTAAAGTTATAATTGTTACTATAACAAGGTTAACTAACAGATGGAATATACAATAGATGAGACATAGCTGGAGAAAGTAGACATGAACTATGAAAGAGAGCTGAAAAAATGACACAGAGCACAGTGGCTCACGTCTGTAATCCCAGCACTTTGGGAGGCCGAGGCGGGCAGATCACCAGATCAGGAGTTCAAGACCAGACTGGCCAACATGGTGAAAGTCCATCTCTACTAAAAAATACAAAAATTAGCTGGGCATGGTGGCTTGTGCCTGTAATCCCAGCTACTTGGGAGGCTGAGGTAGGAGAACTGCTTGAACCGGGACCCGGGAGGTGGAGGTTGCAGTGACCCGAGATCGCACCACTGCAGGGCTACATAGCGAGACCCCATCTCAGAAAAAAAAAAAAAAAAAAAAAGGAGAGCTGAAAAACTGACCCAGAGCACAATGGCTCACGCTTGTAATCCCAGCACTTTGGGAGGCTGAAGGGGGAAGACTGCCAGAGATCAGGTGTTCAAGACCAGCCTGGGCAACATGGCAAAAGCCTGTCTCTAAAAAAACATATAAAAATTGCCTGGCCATGGTGGTGCACACCTGTACTTGGGAGGCTGGGGTGAGAGAATCGCTTGAGCCCCCGGGGACTGAGGCTGCAGTGAGGTATGATCACGCCACTGCACTCCAGCCAAGGTAACAGAGCAAAAGCCTATCTCAACAACAACAACAACAACAGTAATAATTCACTGGCCTCACTAGATCTCATGGGTAGAGAGACAGTGCACTTTCATCTTTGGGCCCGTATCACCTATCATGGCCCGCTACACAGCAAGCACTCCTTAGATGTTTGCTGACTTGCAGCTCTTGCTGATTTGCTCATGGTAAAACAAAACAAGAACTCTAAAACACAAAGGTATCAGGAGACATATATTTGAAATGGCTGGTAAGGAAACAGCAAGCCTCCCCATATCCATTTTATAAATGAGGAAGATAGGCACCCTGACAAAGGATACTGACTAGCCCATGATCACACAATTCTCTGAGTAACAGAATCCCTTTCACATAGCTCAGCTATCCAGACTTGTACCCAAATATATTTTTTACATCATTTAACTGGTAAAATCTCTTTTACATACAACTCCACAAAAATCTAGTTATGTGTTAAGAAAGATCTATACTGGTATGAAGACAGCTATGAGCTTTATTTTTCTCTGTCTATATATACATTCACTGCTTCTTGCTGTATCTTTTATATAGAACTAAAAGAGCCATTTTCGCCAAGCAAGATTCTATCTTTAAAAGTAATATGTGTAAGTGCCCCAGAAGCTACTGCAGTTGGTTCGTTCCAAGAGCTCAGGAATAATTGTGTTCTCATAAGCACAGCATTCATTAATCAAATCTGCTGGTCTAATTCAACTTTACTGTTGTGTTTTTACGGTAATGAAAAAATGATCTTCTTTGTCATATCCCCTAATATTAAAGGGGAAAAAATCTTTACGCCTCATTCTGTTTGTTTAATATATAACTTCTCTCTCTTCATTGCATTTGATCACTGGGACACCGGTGTATGGACACTTAGATACAGAGGACCATTATCTGTCCTCAGAGCTGAAGGATGTATTTTTTTTTTCACTTCTTTTTTTGTCTATCATATATGGTGCAATTAAAAACATCTCTGCTTCAGTTTTTCTTGTCACATTAATTATAAAACCATTCCCAGTTCCCCTAGAAAACCAAATGTTTTATAATTTCTAATCCTCGTGTGAGCTCATTAGCCTGTCTGTTATCAAATTGACTGCATATAAGAAGTTGGATGATAACAGAAAAGCAAAATGTTGGTCCAGTTTGTTTCTGCCAAACATAACTCCCAAGACTGTGCCTGCAATTTGAGAGAGCTCTTTAAATAAGTCACATCAGGATATTTAGTCCACAGTTTTATTCACAAAGCCTTACAAAATTGATATGAACGTGCAAAGAAATTATGGAGGCCATGGAGAAAGCATGCTTTCAGAGTAGCCACATGAAGTTAGATCATGGCTCTATTTCCAAAAGAATAGATTTAAAAAATAAAATCCGAGTCCAGTAAGAAATATTCTATGTGACTTGACACTCTCTCCTCCCAGTTTATGTATGTCCTCTTCACCGTGGTTGTAAAATAGACTTGGCATTAGGTTTCACATGATCAACATATTGTGAGCTTTGTTTACTTAAGTCAACAAGCCTAACTCCTGAAACTAATAAAAGAAACTCAGAACAAGCCCAGCTACTTGCCTTGAAAATTCCTCTCCTGTATAAAGATGCTAGCCATGCAGCAATCACTGGTCAACTTTTTCCCACTCCCTAAAACCAATATCTTCACCTTCTTCTAAAGCCCCAACATGAAACAACACAATAGTGTCAATGAAAACTGATGAAGAATTAGCAATCTGGCAGTCTTGGAAGGGTTTAGAAAGTTTACTAACAAATTGCCAGAATCCCTCAGGAGTTTGCCTTAGCAAGACAAAACGCCAAAAGCAAAAACAAACAAAGAAACAAAAAACTTGTAACAGAGGCCAGTGACTGTATCTTGAAACTTTCCTGTCCTCGCAAATATCTGAATAGCAGTATAGGATTTAATTTATTCCATATGAGAGCTACTAAATGTAAAACCAAACCATGTGGATTATAAATCCTAATTCTACCAGTAACCAGTTACATGACCTTCAACAAGGCACTCAAACCATTGGTGACAGTTTCCTCATCTGAAATATAGAGATAAATAATAGTTAATTTATAGGGTTGTTGGAATGATTAAATGAGTTAATATATATAAAAGATTTAGAGCAGTGCCTGGTACATAATAAGCGCTATACTTTCTTCGTTTGTTTGTTTGATGACAGGGTCTCAGCACTTTAGGAGGCCAAGGTGAGCAGATCACTTGAGGCCAGGAGATTGAGACCAGCCTTGCCAACACAGCAAAACCCTGACTCTACTAAAAATACAAAAATTAGCAGGGCATGGTGGTGCATGCCTGTAATCCTAGCTACTTGGGAGGTTGAGACATAAGAATCATTTGAACCTGGAAGAGGTTGCCATGAGCTGAGATCACATCACTGCACTCCAGCCTCAGTGACAGAGCAAGACTCTATCTCAAAAAAAAAAAAAAAAAAAAAGACAAGGTTCTCAGTGTGTTGCAGCTGAGGAGATGGGAGATCAATCTCAAATCTATTTCCCTGATTGACTAAAAGTAGGGGTTTATATGGCAGGGAAGAAAGGTATGAGAAAACAGGAACTCCAGAGGGGTAAGGGAGCAATCAGGATGAATGAGAAGCGTGGCATTTCAGTGTCTGGATGCAGTATCTGGTTAGTTTCAGTTCTTTTGATACTTTTGAGAGGCTTGGGGGTCCTTTCCTGAACAAGGAACTCAAAACAAATGTAAGTTTCAAGCTGTAAGACCAAAAGCACAATTTCTATGTTTATCAAAAGAAAAAAAACAACCACCACCACAAAAATCTTGTCTGTGGAACTATTGGGTCAGTTTCAAAATCATCTTTGCCTTTTAAGAGTTTACTTTCTGGTAGAGGAAATAAAATTTACATGCCTATGACAAATCAAGAACAACGCACAATGATGTTTCTAAGCACCAAATTGGTAGTATGGACGGATCTGTGAAAACTCTGAGAAAAAGGAAATCCGTGAGGACAGAATAACCAAGGTGTTTTCTGTAGGAAGCGATGAGTATGGTATATATAGGGGAGAAAACAGAGTAAGAGCATCCAGAGTGTGAGCAAAAAGATGGAGAAGTCAAAAGACATGAACAAATATAAATTGATTTATATGTTTATATTGGCACAATTATATTTTTGGTTTTTTATTCATTAAATAACATTGTACATATTTATAGGGTGCATGTGATATTTGTCACATGCATAGAATATATAACGATCAAGTCAGGGTATTTGAGGTATCCCTCATCTTGAGTATTATTTCTATGTTTTGGGAACATTTCAAGTTCTCTCTTCTAGCTATTTTGAAATATAAGATACATTGTTGCTAACGATAGTTACCCTACTCTGCTATGGAACATTAGAATTTATAACTTCTATCTAACTGTGTTTGTACCCATTGACTAACCTCTCTTCATTCCCCTACCCCCGCCCCACTCACACATCCTTCCCAGTCTCTGGTATCTATCATTCTACTTTCTATCTCCATGAGATCAACTTTTTCAACTCCTGCATATGAGTGAAGACACTGGCATAACTGTTAAATCATTTCCTTTCCACACCTTGTTTTCTATTGTCTTCTCACTTACTCTATCTGCTCAACGATTTGACACTTTTGAAACATCCAATCCTGTCTAGATCACAGGGATAGTCTTCCTTTTAATTTCAACTGGAATAAATCTAGCATAAAGCTTATTTTTCTCCTTCCCACTTGATCATCAGGACAGTGAAAAACATCATTATACAAGCCTCCATTCATACATACAAAGGTTGTAACTTCCCTCTTAATGTGAGTCATCTATGTGTTGTTTTTCTCAACTAGATTAAATCTTCATGGTACAGTCATTCACCCAGAAAGGAGGAACGGAAGGAGAGGTAAGATGTTTTCTGTTTCCTTGGGGAAGGGGAAAATCTTAAAATGCTTCCCTAGGAACAAACTGCATTTTTTTTTTTTTTGAGTCAGAGTCTTGCTTTGTCACCCAAGTGTAATGGCGTGATCTCGGCTCACTGCAACCTCCACCTCTTGCATTCAAGCGATTCTCCCTGCTCAGCCTCCTGGGCAGCTGGGATTACAGGCATCTGCCATTATGCCAGGCTAATTTTTGTATTTTTAGTAGAGACAGAGTTTCATTCACCATGTTGGCCAGGCTGGTCTTGAACTCCTGACCTCAGATGATCTGCCTGCCTTGGCCTCCCAAAGTGCTGGGATTACAGGCATGAGGCACTGCGCCTGGCCCAAACTGCAAAATTTATTTTTCTTTTTAGCCGTTCCCTACACATACCTCACATTCCAACCGTATTTTTGAACAGAGAAAACATCTGCTTCTATCGTCTTACCTGGTTTTGTTTTCATTTCAAACAATCTCACATTTATAGGAAAATAATACCTTACTTGTTTGACATTAATAAAATGAAGTGTTTCACTACTGGTATCCTGTACTTCCAAACAAAAATACTGACACCCTACCAAGATTTCCAGTGGCACTGAAATGTTAGATTACATTTCTGAGATAAGTAGTAAAATGATTATTAAGAAGGCTGCGAATAGTTCTAAGCTCTGGCACATAGATATTTGCCAATGCTTGGTATCCTTTGAAATTAAGTATTTGTAAATGGGCAACAGCAGCATGTTTGCTTAACTTTTGAAATGTACTTGGAAAGAAGTTATTCACATACAATACAGGAAAGCTGGGAAATATCATACAAATACAAGAATATGAACACAAGTGAATTGTGATTCAGTAGATTGAATCTCACACTGAAGTCACCTGAAATTTAAAGATTCACAGAAACCTAAGCAATGTATTTGAAGTCCAGAGGACAGCCAGAGCATTTTTTCCTCAGAATGCCACCAGTGCAAATGTTTATATGAAAGTCCCCTGATAAGCAGCGGGGAAATGAAATGTATGTAACTTACTTGCATTTTCTTAACGGTTAGAGGCAATTTATTATTTATCTTATATGATAAAACATTACATTGTTTTTTTGGAGATCGAGTCTCGCTCTGTCACCAGACTGGAGTGCAGTGGTGCCATCTCTGCTCACTGCAACCTCCACCTCCCGGATTCAAGCAATTCTTAAGCCTCAGCCTCCCAAGTAGCTGGGGCTACAGGCATGCACCACCATGCCTGGCTAAATTTTGTATTTTTCGTAAAGACGGGGTTTCACCGTATTTGCCAGGATGGTCTCGATCTCTTGACCTTGTGATCCACCCACCTCAGCCCCTCAAAGTGCTGGGATTACAGGCGTGAGCCACCTCACCCAGCCAAACATTATACTTTTAAAAAAAAAAAAAAATCTCGAAACAGTTGTCTGTGATTACTATCTGCATGTCCTTGTCTTCCACTCATTCCAAAACCCAGCCCAAGCTGACTGCCACCCTCTCTCTGTGCTAAAATAAGCTTCCTAGGGTCAACAGTTACCTCCGGTTGCTAGATCCACTGGACATTTTTCCAGTGTTGTCCTTGCATCTCAGTAACATGACAGCTGCCCTACTCCCTCCATCCTGAGGTATCCCCATCTCTTGCTCTTTATGACAATACTCTCCTGCATCTTCCTCTGACGCTTGCATTGTCCTTCTCATCCTACTCATTCTCTTTTACTCTAAACTCAACAACGGGAACTAGTCTAGTTCCTGTTGTCTTCTCAACCTTTGCTCCACATTTTCTACCGCACATTCAGGTATCTCCTGTGAGCTCCAGACCTCCAAATCAACATCTACTTCACATCTCCGATCTCCGTGTGGGATGTCACAAAAGCATCTCAACTCAGCATGACCAAAGCAGACCTCTGGATCCACCCTCCCTGGCTGGACCTCTTCTTCTCTCCCCTATGTGAAAGTCAATCAAGAAATTGTGTCATTCTTGTCATGCCCAACTAAAATAAAGAGATCAGGGTAAAAGCACTCAAGGAACAAAACACTGCTCTAAGAATGTAATTGTATGCAAACGCTGGGGAAAGTGCCTACTACACCTGAAAACAGTTTTATCTAGTAGCTGCTGAAACAATCTCCTGTGACTTTAAGAATAGTTTTACCTGTTACCGTCACTTACCAATCAAAACTTGCCAGCTCTCTTACTAGTGCCATGAACTTCCTCAAAGAGCAATATGTAATATTGCTCTTTTTTATAAAACTTCTAACTTTCTCTTTGTTCATGGGACATACTAAAGGCCAGTCGGTCTGTGTGTATGCCCCAAATTGTAATTCTTTCTTCCCAAATAAAATGTTTTAATTTCAGAGATTTGTCTCTGTATTTTATTTGACTTTAGTCACTCAGTGACAGCCACGACATCCATCCAGTTATACAAGCCTAAAACCCAAGAAAGCTCTTCCCTCTCCCTCCATATCCATTTTTCATCAAATCCCATTGATTTGCCTCCTTCTCATCTCACAGATCTCCGTTTCTCTCCATCTGTCACCATCTACTTATCTCTTTTGTGGTCCACTGCAGTCTTATTTCTAACTCATCTCTTCCAGCAGCTAGTCTTGCTGTGCTCCATTCTGCTCCTGATTCTGAAATTATTTTTAATATATTTTTTAATGTCAATCTGACCTATCTTCCTCTAACACCCTTCACAGGCTTTCCCTTGCTCTTGGGCTAATGGGAATGACTATTGTTTCTCTCTGCCCTCCTCTAGTTCCACCATCCCCTCCTCTCCATTCTTCACCACGTGGTGCCTGGTTCCTCCTCCCCTCTGGGTCTTTGCACAGACCGGCCCTTCCCCTCCCTCTCTCTGCCTAATTAATTCCCATTTAACCTTCAGACTCAGCTCCAACATGACTTCTTTAGGGTTGCATTATTGAAGCATCTCCTCAAAATAAGCCAACACCTCTGGATTTACATCTGCATAGCACTCTGCATTTTTTTTTAAACTGTATACTTATCCATACTAATTTGATTATTGACTCCGAGTGTGAGTAAGTCAGGAACTGCATCTCTTTTGCTTACCGTTTTATCCCTAAGACCTTGAGGTCCTCGCTCTCCGTCAGCTATCGTCAGCTCTCATGAGCTCCAAGCACACTAGCGCCACAGACCATTGAGTCCACGCTCTGCGGGAAGGTGAGGACGCACAAGTGCCCCCACTAATCCAGGAACCCAGAATGGCTTGTTTTGCATTTCAAAAAAGGGTTAAAGTGTACGGGAGATCACTCTACACGGGGTGAAAGGAAACAGTTTATAGGTTAAATAGCACAGGAGAAAAACTCGGCTTCCCTATGTGGAAGTCACCAACAATCTTACTTCTTGTGTTGCACCTTCAAGCACATTGGCTACAACCATCTGAGGCTGTTAACTCCTTCTTGTCTACTCTGTGCAAAGCATGTGCCCATTCTATTTATTCTTCCATTCAAAAGCATGCATTAAATGCTGATTTTGCACAAAAGCACTGTGTAAAGTACCGTGGTGGGCAGGCGATGGTTAATAAGAGCTATTGCTCATGGAGGGTCTACCATGTTCCAGGACTATAAATTATAAGTGGCATTTACAAGCAACATTTCAAGTAAATTACCATCTTACGAAAAAGCAAACACTTAATAAACCATAATACAAAACCAAAAGAAGCAAGCAGGCCTTTATAATCTACATTATTTCAGGTCCTTAACATAGTCCAAGTTAAAGGCATTTGAGAACTGTATGAGGTCTCAGAGTTGTAATTAAAATGTACTCTTCCAGGGTTCTTAATTACTCACCAGGACATGAAACTAATTACAGCTCCCAGTAGCCAAATACATTGGCATCTAGATTAGAAAAAAACAGAGTTTTTATTCAAACAATTGGTTATTTGGAAGATACCCTGGTTATCCTGTGGAGAAAAAGATCCAAGCACCATTTAGCAAAGAAATATTCATCGGAGTGCCTACCATTTGTTAAGTGCTATAGACACAAAGGTGATAAAGTCATGAACCTGCCTTCAAGGTCAGGTTTGGGGGAGACTCATGAGATCAAGTAAGTGTTGAAAAGAGGCACTGAGTAGAAAGTGGGACGCAGGCCGGGCACAATGGATTATACCTGCAATCCCAGCACAAAGCTGGCAGATCATCTGAAGTCAGGAGTTTGAGACCAGCCTGGCCAACATGGTGAAACCCTGTCTCTACTAAAAACACAAAAAAAATACAAAAAAAAAAAAATAGTTTGGTGTGGTGGCACATGCCTGTAGTCCCAGCTACCCAAGAGGCTGAGGGTGGAGAATCACTTGAACCTGGGAGGTGGAAACTGCAGTAAGCCGAGATCACACCACTGCATTCCATCCGTGGAAGGAAGGCCAGGAGCTGTGTCAGCAATGACCTCATTGAGGAGGTAACACCTAAATTGAATCTTGAAAGATGTATCCATCCAGCAGATGGAAGGTGAAAAATGAGCATGGACAAAGACACAAAGGAATATAACAATATGGAAGGTTGGGCAAACAGTCAGAAAGGCTGGGCCTGGGTTTATCACAGGGTTAGGCAATGGGAAGCCACACAGAGATATTTTTTCACCAGCTGGATTTTTTAATTTGTGCATGAAATATTCATAGCAGCACTGCTGACACATAGCGAAAGGGCAAAACAACTCAAATGTCCATCAACTGATGAAAGGATAAACAAAATGTGGTATATCTACACAATGGAATATTATTCAGCCATAAAAAGGAATGAATTGTGATACATGCCACAACATGGATAAGCTTTGAAAACATGCTAAATCAAAAAAAGCCAGACACAAAGGGTCATGTATTGTTAAGTGTCCATCTATCTGAAACATCCAGAATAGGCAGTAGATAAAGAAAGCAGATTAGTGATAGTTGCAGAAGAGAAGAGAGGGAATAAGGAGTGACTGTTTAATGGGCAGTGAGCTTCCCTTTGGGGTGAGGAATATATTCTTGAACTAGATCATGGTCAGCGTGGTGGCAGTTGTACAACATTCTGAATACAATAAATGCCCCCTCTGGGGGCAGAGGTTGCAGTGAGCCAAGATCACACCATTGCACTCCAGCCTGGGCAACAGAGCAAGACTCAGTCTCAAAAAATAAATCAATAAATAAGGAGAGAGGTGAGGAGGGGAGGGGAGGGGAGAGGCTCAACTGAAAGAACCACTCTTAGGAGGATTGCCTTACAGACATGTGGTCTTGCCATCCTTCTAACATCCTGAAGTCTATCTCCAGATTAGCTCAGATTAGCCGAGACGTGGCTACCTGGACAACCTTCCCCTGCCCCTCCCACAGCCTCCTCCCTACAGAAGAGTGTTACGCATCCTTCTTTTGTCACATCTTCAGCTTGCATAAAAGGTACTCAAAAGAGCCAATTCTATGAAATTCTACCTTGTGTAAGAAACTTGTTTAGCATCATTATAAGGCACAATGTTCAGGTAAGAGAAGTTCCAGTCTGGACTCAGCACCAAAAACAGATGTGCTCTTTTTGAGAAATTGCTTTAGTACACATACTGTCGACTCGGTAACAAATAATGTGCCTTTCCCAACTGGCACCTCGAAAAGTCGGAGGCCATTAAGAGTGTAGGTCATTGCATGAAACACTTTAATTCCAAGCTCTGTTTTATGTTAATGACTGACTTCCTTCTCCCTTTAAATGTGCAAAAGCATCAGTATTTGCCTGTGTCCTTTGCAACTGACTTAAATCCTTTCTACAGAAAGATAGATTGTAAATATACGATTGATTAGATTTCTCCTCTTGCAAGTGAGAGAAGTCCACCTGGTCTTCATCCCTAAATAATCAGATTAATGCCTGGTAGGCTTGCAGCAGGCCTGCAAGAGATACTGCCCACTATTTCTGCATCTGTCAGAACCTCCTGGATGTTCAGCCACGTGTCAGGTACACCAACACCCACATACCCACAGCCAGATGCCAAATCAGGACTACCAGGAAATTCCAGGAATTAATAGACAGCTTTACACAACCAGAAGGGGGCAAACTCCAGTCACGCCCAGCAGTATTGCTTCCAAGTCTCAAAAAGCAAGGCAAGTCATGTTTTCAGAAAATCCCTCTGAAAAGAGAACTGTACTTTACACATCACACGTAAGTGTCTTTGTATTACACATCACATTCAACACACTTTACTGACCACCTACTTTGTGCTAAAACAACATGACAATATTGAAGGGGCCTTAAGGACGACAGAGTTTTGGCCCTGCCCACGACAGAAGATAACAGGGACTCCTGGTGAGCATGGACCTTGGGCATCAGATGGGCATGGCTCTGAGTCTTGCCTTTGCCACTGATTGGCTGTGACTGCAGCCAAGTAACTCTCTGAGCCTCCATTTCCTCATTTGTAAAGTAGAGATGATGATGATGATGATGATGATGGTGATGATGGTGATGATGGTGATGATGGTGATGATGGTGATGATGGTATCCTTACCTTGTCTCAAGGTTGATTTGTAAGGGATTTAGCAGAGTGTCTGACATACAGGATGACTTAGTAAATATTACCTTCTCTCCAGTTCACCTCTCTTTTTCCAAAAACTTTAAATCACTTCAGTGAGTGAGAACATTCTATAAAGCTAAGTTTAATCAAAGGCAAATTGAAATAATTACTATAGAGAAAGAAAAATAATAACACGCTCTCTCACTTGCCTCACAACTCTATTAAGGTGCTATTAATCCACATTTTTAAATGAAGATGCTGAGGCTCAGATATGTCAGAAAGTTTGTCCACGTAAGTGGCAGAGTTGTGATTTGAATTCACATAATCTGACTCTAGACGCCATGTTCTTAACTGCCTGTAAAATACTGATTTGAAATACATGAAAAATTTTGTGGAGGAACAGAGGAAGGGGCAATTTATTTCTACTTGGGAATGGTGGTCAGCCTTTGTGAAAAAGAGAACATCAGAGCTGGGCCTTAAAAGAAGAGCAAGATTTCATTTTGATAGAAGTAAAATGGAAATGGAGATATAAAAAGGAGGACTATTCCAGGCTGAGAAATTGGTGCCAACAATGTGGAGGCATAAAAGGACATGATGTGCTGGAAAACAGGGAGAAATTTGCATGGATAGACATCTCTTGGCTCATGGACACAACATGGCGTAAACCAGTCATGGTAATCCTATTCCCACTTCCCAGAGAAAAGAAGCAATAGAAGGAATTAAAGAACAGGTTGGGGCCAAATAATATCATGTCTAGAACATCTTCTGGAACATTTGAACCTTAGAGGCAAGAGTAGTGAGCCATAGATGGTTATAGAAGAGGAGATACATGATACTACCCATGTTCCAAGAAAACAATTGTCAGTAATGTGGGGGAAATATTAGAATGAGAGAGAGAAAACAGTTAAGGGTCTCCTGTTATATTTTAGCTAAGAGATAGTAAAGGGCTGGATGGGGGCAATGGAAGTGAATATGCACACAGATATCCCACAGGAAAACTGGCTGGGCTTGACCACTGATATGGGTACCTGGAAAGGCCAATAAGGAGAAGAAGAAGAAGGCAGTTATTATTGTAAAGTATAAAATACTGTTCTTTGGAAAGCCGTATAGTAATGGGGTGCACTGAGCTGCAATGAACAATACCCAACTAACAGACATTTAGACAATAAAGACATTTCATTATCTCACAAAAGAAGTCTGGGCTGGGTGTGGAGGCTCACAACTGTAATCCCAGCACTTTGGGAGGCCAAGGTGGGTGGATCACCTGAGGTCAAGGGTTTGAGACCAGCCTGCTCAACATGGCAAAACCTCATATCTACTAGAAATACAAAAAAATTGCCGGGGGTGGTGATGGGCGCCTGTAATCTTAGCTACTCAGAGGCTGAGGCAGGATAATTGCTTGAACCCGGGAGGGAGAGGTTGCAGTGAGCCGAGATTGCACCACTGCACTCCAGCCTAGACGACAAGAGCAAAGCTCCATCTCAACAACAACAACAACAACAAAGTCTGATGGTAGAGAGTTCCAGGGGTAGTTCAGCTGTTCAATGATGCTAGAGACTGGGCTGGTGTCTGAAATCCCCTAACCTTTTCCTCACAATCTCACATGGTGGCAGCAGCAGTTCCAAGAATCCTTTCTTGATATGAGAGTATCCAAAAACGGCAGGGCCACTCTTCCCAAATCCTAGAAGCTTCTGAACAAACTTTCTGTATGACAGAATGTCATCACTGGCCACCCTCGGCTACCAGGAAGTTGGAAGAATAAGTATCTGGTAAATGGAGATAGGATTACCATGACAGGCTTATACCGTGATGTATCCATGGGCCAAGTTTATTATGGGCTAATCTAATTCGGGTGTTAATAAGGAAAAAGAGGTCATGACTGGTAAGTGGGTAGCCAACAGTGTTTGCCATAAGCATTTTGAATAAGCAATCAGACCTCTAGAAAATGGGAATCTGCGAGATGATCCTGTAATAATTGGGAGTGAAGCATCTTTCTGATGAAAGCCAGGCTCCTATTCAGTGGCCTCAGAAGGGATGGCTTAGCCCAATTTCCTTTCTCAGGACCAAGAGCGTATTTTGAGTTGCTGAGCTTGGCAGGAAGGTGGAGGAAAGGGATGATACAGAACCACTAGGATTTGTGATTCAGACTGAGAGAACTTCTGGTAAAGTAGTCTCAGGTGAGAAAGAACATTTTCTCCTCCCAGCAGTCTTCAGAACTGAAGAACACTGGCTCACTTTTTTCACCAGGGCTATATAATCCTCTTTTGCACGTTCAAGTTCTAACAGGTCCAGTTCAACTACCACTTCCTTCAAGACGCTTTTCCTAACACTGGTCAACTTGTGCCCCACTGTACTATTTACACACATTTACATACACTTTCCAATCACTCTTGATGCACTTGCCTTCCAGCCCTACATAAGCAAGCTATCATCAGATCCATCAACTTGATCTGAATAGCTGCTGATTCTGTCCACCTCTCTCCGTCTTCATTGCTGACAATAACTGCTCAAGTCTAATGGACATGTACTACATGCCAGGCATTATTCTATATATTTTACACTTATTAATCCATTTTATCCTTTCAACAACCCCATTAGGTGGATCATAGTAATTATTTTATGCAAAAAGAAACTTGGAGACACAAACAGCAAGGAACTGGATCAAATTCACATAGGTAGTAAGTGACAGAGGTACTCTTAAGAGTTCATGCCTCAGTTGATAACTACACTACCTCTGTCATCTAAACTACATTCCATTTTACCTAAATACTACAACAGGTTCCTATCTGACCTCCTTGCCTATACTCAACTTCTTTTCAATGCATTTATCCCGAAGTTAGAATGACCTTTATAAACCACAAAATATAATCATGACACAATCCCACCATCCCCGATGCTCTCTATAATGTAGCCCTGCCTACCTGTCCTGCCTTATCCTGTGTTAGCCTTCTCCTCAACCTTTGGACTCTAACTACCTTGGCTGTTTCATTCCTTCCTACCCCAGGACCTTTGCACAGGCAGTTCTCCCAACCTAGAAGGCTCTTCTTTACTTCCAGTCCTGTCCACCTTACTGCTGATATGGTTTGGCTGTGCCTCCACCCAAATCTCCTCTTGAATTGTACTTCCATAATTCCCACATATTGTGGGAGGGACCCAGTGGGAGATAACTTGAATTATGGGGCAGTTTCCCCCATACTGTTATCATGGTAGTGAATACGTCTCACAAGATCTGATGGGTTTATCAGTGGTTTCCGCTTTTGCATCTTCCTCATTTATTCTTGCTGCCACCATGTAAGATGTGCCTTTCACCTCCCACCATGATTCTGAGGCTCCCTGGCCATGTGGAACTGTAAGTCCAATTAAACCTCTTTTTCTTCCCAGTCTTGGGTATATTTTTGTCAGCAGCATGAAAATGGACTAATATACCTACTTAACTTCTCATTGTTCACATCACAATTTCAATGTGACTTCACACTAGGGAAAGCCTTCCCCTAACTCCTTCAAGTTCTGATAGGTCATGGCAGATTCTGTTAATGCATCACTAGATCATCAACCTCACGAGGGCAGGGCAGTATTTGTGTACTTTGTTCATCAGTTTATCTCCAGTGATGAGCCCAGTGTTTGGCTCAGGAATTAGTCCACTTTATTACAGCTACAAGTCTTAGCTCCCTTGCCAAAGTACAGATTCTTTGAGGTCCAGGACTGTGCCCTAGAGAAGCAGTCAGCTACAGTAAAGAGAACATGGCCTTTGGCCCATACTAATTCAAAATCCAACTATACCACAACCATATCTGAATGCATGACTTCTCAAGTCTCAACTTCATCATCTGTTAGTGGAAATAATGGCACTGTGAAGTCTACAAGAGATACTGAAAATAGCATCCTAATGAATCTAGCAGCAAATGCTTCTTAGATCTTTCTTCCCGAGTGCATCTTTGGGTCCCAGGGGATCAATGACATAAGCAGTGAGAATAAAGAGCTAAGATTCTGCAACCACCCCACACAGTTCATCACAGGCCACAGGCCATGGCTTCCTTCTCTACCATTTGGCATGCCTGGGTGCCACCATGTGAAAACATGCAAAAATGTCACATTGAGCAAGAGGTTAAGGATGTGCTAGGAGGCAAAGGGAAGAAAGGGAAAAGAATGAACCTGGTACATGTTAAGTGTCCACTAAGTGCCAGGCATTTTCATACATTATCTCATTTAATATATAGCAAAAGGAAATCTGACTTTACAAATGAGGAAACAGAGGCTCAGGCAGGTTAGGTCTCACCCATCATCTCAGCGCAGGTAAGTGGTAGAGACTCTGACCCCAACCCAGGTCTCTATTTCTCCACTGGACTTGCTCCTGCCACCCCGAGGCACTACCCCAAAATGAATCTCTTCCTTACTCTTGCTCCTGGGTAAGTGTGCATTAAAAGGCCCAACGCATCTTTATGAATCTTTACTGCCAACCTGACCCTGATGTATGTGGGAAGAATCAGGCAACTTAGTAATATTTGAGCAGGCAGTATCTCAAGGTTAAATATTTGCAAATGAATTAAACATGTTAGAGTCTATATTCTTAAAAGCTACATGCTACTTGAGCAGAAAGACTCTCTATTTTGCTTAATATCAAAGTTGGCTAGATAATTTCTTTTAATTAACCTGATTTTGTATGAGCTTTAATTTAATGTATTAAGAGCAGTTAGTCATTAGCATTCTCTGGGCCTAAATGAAGTTATACAAAATGAGTAATTAAGTCGGGAGGGAGGTCAGGAAGGACAGAGTAAGCTCTGTGCCCTCTCTCTGAGATGCTACCCCAGATGTGAGCTTGCAATGGAGAAGTAAGCTCCTGGTACTTCACACAACTTGTTCCATCACAGAAACTATGTGCTACAGTTATTCAAAATGCAATCCACCCACTACCTGTGTCTGACTCTCTTGGGATGCTTGTTAGAATGCCACTTTCTGGTCTACAGATTCAGAGTCTCTGAGGATGATGCCCAGAAACAGTATATTATCGAGCACCCCTAGATATTTCTAAATTCATCCCAAGGTTTGAGCTCCTAAAACTTAAGAGTAAAAATGTACAAATCATAATAATTCATCATATTTATTTATTCCAAGGGGATTTTTTTTTAAACTTGAAATGTTTAAATAAATAAAATATTTATCCCCGCAACTGTAAAAACAAGACATTCTCCATTTCGAAATGGGGGATGTCAAGTTTTGAAATACATACGGCATGCCCTCTCTTTAAACACAGCCAGGCATCAACTGCCTTGCACCTAGGAGTAGAAGAGAGCAACAGTTAGCAACTCACTGGTTCAAGAGATCTACACCATACATTCCAGCAACTGACTAATTCACCTTTGTATTCAATTCCTAAGTAATCTGATCTTGTGGGGAAGGGCATGTTTTCTAAATTTATAACTTCAGTATGATCTTTAGTTAGAAATAGACTCCCTGATTAACTACTAATTGCATGTTCAGGACACTCTTTTATTCTTCCGTACAAGCACCAGAAAAGGTAATTTTTTAGATAAATTACTTCCTTATGATTCTCCACTGCTAAAGCCAGTTGCCTGCTAACCTACTAATTAAAATTCTGGATACGGAAAATTAATTTTATAAAAGAAACCTAAGAGTTGAACACGTCCTTGTGATTAAACTAACACCTCTAATCTTACACCAGTTTAGCAATCTCTGTTCCTTTGCTTCCTGGGACTTGCCACAAACCTGAGTTCCCTGAAACTTGATGACCAAGTCCCCAAGCATGGGCTCATCAGTCTCAGGGTTTACCAGAATCTCCCCATTTGGGAGAGCTCTGAGAGTTTTATCACCTTGGAAACAGGCTCTCTGAATGTGCATAGAAAGATTATTTTTTAAAGCACCATGAGAAAACAGGGTATAGTTACCCCCAAATGTAAGAGTCACGATTCAACTGTCACCGACTCGGTAGCATCTTAGTCAAGAATAGTATCTTCAACTTGACACATCACAGTATGTGTACTTTTGCTAACCAAACTGGCAGTTGAAAAAAACAGCTCAAAAATATCCCATCTCCATATTTATTTTATTATTTTTTCTTCTAAAAAATGGAATGGCTTCACTTATCAAACTGGTCAGGCCATGGCTGATATAGTCACTATATGTGTGTATGAAACAATAAATATTACACATCGTTACCTGTGTCATTTGTAGAAATCCTGATTTTGGAAAAGAAAGTGTAAAAGATTCACTCAAAGAAGACATTTTAAACCTTAAAATGGAACTGCTTGCTTTGATGCAAATGGCTATGGTGTGTGTATGTGCACGCTTGTGTGTATAAGAGAGAGACAGAGAAGAAGGAAGGAAAGAAAAGAGATGGATGAAATATTTCTTTCGGACTATCTCTTCTAGTATTACAAGTTGTGAAGCCTGCATCGTTAGCATATTGTCTCTACTGAATGATGGGGTGAATGAAATCAGTTCTTTTTATTCTATGTTCTGGACGTGCTAAACAACATCGATGCCATCATCCCTCCTCTTGTTTGTTTCACAATAAATTATGGAATTGTTTTCGGATAGTGCTAGGAGCTGGAAACAAAGATGACTGAAGCAAGGTTAGAGTTTATTGCCGGTGTCTTAAGATTGGAGCGGGAGGCGGGGTGGGGGGGTTATACCCTTGCTCCCTGCCCCACTGCAGCCCGGTCTGCTGTCGAGCCAGCTGTGCCACTGCTCCCGGCTTCTGAGAACTCCCCAGCCAGCCCACGAACCTAACAGTAGGGTTCTCTCTGCATTCCCCAAGAGCCACTCAAGTTCAACTCCTAACAGTAGGATTATCTCTGCGTTCCCCAAGAGCCAAAGACAAGTTCAACTCCGGAGCCGCGGCGCTCCCCGCGCACCGAGCGAACCCCGGGCTCCACGGAGCACCGCGCCAGGTTCCCTGCACCTGTCCTCCCGCCCGTCGGAGTGCGCCCGACCCCGCGCCCGCTTACTTTGCCGCTGTCGCTCACGCCGAGGAGGTGATCCCGCAGCACCTCCATGGGGCAGGCCCAGGTGGAGTGAACGAATGTCCCTCGGAAGATGTGCGCCAGCGGCGGCATCTGGGCCGCACACATGTCAGCGGCGAAGCGCAGAGCGAGTCTGCGGGCCGAGGAGGGCGCACGGGGCGGAGACGCGGCGGGGCTCTCTGCAGCTGCGGGAGGCTGCCGGGCGGGCGGACAACGGCTCTTGCCTCGTCCTGCCCCCGCTTCCCCGGGCGGTTGCCGGCACCCTGCAGGCCGCGCCCAGGGGCTGGCTCCCTACCTCCGCAATGCCAGTAGGATTTTTCTCCCGCGAGTTGGCTCTGCGCTCGCGTGGGGTGTGGTCTTTCTCCCCACCCTTGCGTTAGTTTTGGATGTGTTAACTCTTTGAGTTATCAAAATCAACCACAGCTGAGGCTGACAAGATCGACTTCCTCCACTTTCTATAGGTTGTGTCAGCCTGGCTCCTCTGACCCTTTGACTCTTAGGACCACTTAACTTCTTCCACCTGTAGCACCCACGTTCTGAACTTGCATTAGTTCAGGGACAGGTGAAAGGTCAGCTGGGACTGCCTACCTTATGCCAGTTTCATTTTCAGTTTCTGTGGACTGCAGAATTCATATTGGTCCTCACCTGGAAGGTTCTGGAAGCACGTCTTATAGAACCTCTCTGAGAGCCCCACAACTGGTGTCATTGTGGACCCCAAGATTCCTCTCTTCACCTTGAGGCTGCTGTTTTTGGTTCTTGAGTCTGTCCGCAAACAATTCCAGTACCAATTTTTCTCGTGTAAAATGAATGAATCTCTTTTATTTACTTCCAGTTGTACAAGGGGAGAAAATTAAGTTCTCAAGTCAAATAGGCAGCAATTGTAGCATGGGCTCGGTTGCTGAATTGGGAATCAAGAGACTGTGGACAAGGCACGTGGACCTCGGTGTCCTTATCAACCCCATTTATGAAAATGGAGCTTAGACTGGGTCATAGCTAGGGCTGCCGCTAGGTCAGCGTTCCCACCCTGCATAATGACCACAGGGTCCTTCACTAAATTCCTCCATAAAGCCCAAAAGGCTTCCATTCAGAGCCCTCTAACATGCTCTTCCTTCTGCCCCTAATGCCTCTTGTGGCTCTTTGCTTGGCAACTCTTCTCACCACTAATTTGTCTTAAATGTCAGGCTCTTTGAAGTCACCTTTTCTGACCACCAAGCTAGCGGCACCTGACTCCCAGCAGTTTCTACTCCACTAATCTATCTCGTTTCTCTCATTGCGTTAATCATATCCATCCTTATTTATTTTGTGTTCTTTTCGTTTATTCCTCTTTCCCTTTCCCCAATACACACACACACACACACACACACACACACACACACACACACACACACCAGTAACAGAAGCACCACAGGAGCGGGGGACGTGTCTTACGCCTAGAACAATGCGGTGTTCCATACCCGTTTATTGAATAAGTGAATGGATGGTTTTTCTGTGAGCAGAGCCATAACCTGAGACAAATAACTATTTTGACGCCTACATAAAGGGTGAGGGTTTCATTGCAGTGTGTGAGCAAGCTTTCTCTGAATTGCTGCTTTTATGACACAGTCCCGGCTTACAGAAATGATTCATTCCCTTCTCAGTTCCTTCAGCTCCCCCACAGCCAATTTCTAGGGTGACCAACTTATCTGGGTTTACCTGGTACTTTTCCTGGTTTTAACACTGAAAGTCAGGCCATTCAGGAAATCCCTCAGAACCATGCATACAGATGGTGGATCACCCTACCAAGGACTCAGAATTAGGAATCTCTGCAGCTAAGGTCATTACCCTTGTCCCTGCACCTTGTCAGTTTCTCCTGATTCTGCCGGCCACACTCCATCCTGGCAGTCCCAACAGTCAGCACACCGAAAACATTCTCTTGACCTTGTATACACAAAAACCTCAGAAAGAAAGGTGAAGAAAATGGCTTTGAGACAGGATTCTATTAGGTGCTTCCAACAGATGTATTAGTTTCCTAAAAGAGATACAGTTCGTTTTTTTTAATGAAAGCAACCTAAAAGTCAAAAAAAATGAGACTAGTTTTATGAATTAGAATATATCTACTTGATAGAACATTATGCAGTTATTAAAAACAATAGGGGAAATATGTAACCACATTGTTGAACTTTTAAAAATGGCTTCTATGCTATGATTAAAATCATGAAAAGCTGTAAGCATATTGGCTGGAATTGAAAAGGTACATCAAACAACGTATGTTGTTCTGTTGGCATAACAGAATTGCTAAGTAGAGAATTTTGTTTTGATGTTTTTTAATGTTGTTACTACATGGTTTATAGGATGAGTAATCACTATGATGCTTTAAAAAAGTTAATCAGCTTAAACAGAAGGATCGTCCATGAACCTCCAGGTGACATGGCATTAGTGCTCCTCAGGTAAATTTTAGCTCTTGAGCAATGCCTAGTTCCACTTCCGTTCCTGATCAAGTTGTAGGCACCTGGACTTAGGATCCAGAAGCCCTGGGTACTATACTGCCAGGCAGCGTGGCTTAGCCACAGGTCAGAAGTCTTGGCTTCCCAGCCGGGCACAATAACTCATGCCTATAATCCCAGTGCTTTGGGAAGCCAAGGCAGGCGGATCACTTGAGGTCAAGAGTTCAAGACCAGCCTCGCCAACATGGTGAAACCCCGTCTCTACCAAAAATATAAAAAATTAGCCAGGTGTGGTGGCACACGTCTGTAGTCCAGCTTCTAGGGCGGTGTAAGCAGGAGAATTGCTTGAACCCAAGAGGGGGAGGTTGCAAGGAGCCAATATTGCACCACTGCATTCCAGCCTGGGAGACAGTGAGACTCCATCTGAAAAAAAAAGCCTTGGCATCCCCCTACTGTCACTGGTTCTCCACTCTTGGACTTGACGACTCCTTTAAATTGCTGGTCCTCCTGCAATTTTGAATCCCATTCTGGTATCCCCAGGGAAATGTTCTCCTGGCTACAGAGATTTGGAGGAAAAAGAGGGTACAGAGCTTTTATATTTACCTTCAAACACAGCCCAAGCACCATTAGTGCTCCGCCCCCACACATCACTTCCTTCAGAAAAAAAGAGCCCCGCCTTGGCAGGGAATGTTCCCTGGCTGCTTCTTCAGGCTTGGCTACCTCCACTCTCCCATATGCTAAGAATCCGCTTTGCTCACACTCTTCTCTCCGCTTATGGTGCCCTTTTACCGTCTTTCACCATGTCTGCCTCTTTGTCTCACCCACTCTCCCCACCCCCCGAAATTCATCGAGTTAATTGCTCACCTTCACCTTTATCCAGGATATCTTTACATTTCTCCTCTAAGGTGTTAGGTGTTCCTCCCCTGAGTTTGTGGGGGTGCTGTAATTGTTCCATTACTCATCTATACCCCAAAGAAGATTGTGTTTTTCTGAAGGACCATGTCCTCTTCCTTTCTTTCTCTGTATCCCCTTAACACAGTGCCTGGTCACTAGGAGGTGCTCAATAGATTTATATGAATATTGAAGTTCAGGAGATGGCTCTAGTGCCTATATTTTAGTGATAAAAATTAAGCAGCTATAGTGGGTGTGTGCTAACAGTGAACAATTCATTGGGACTAGAACTTAACAATGAGTTTTATTTCATCTATTTAGTTTTCCAACAGTTTATTATGAGAATATTCAAACACACAGAACAATTTAAAAGCTTCGTTTCTTACCATCTCAATTTTCTCTATTTCAGATGGAGCCAAGTAGTCCCCAAACTCCCCATCTACTGGGGTAGGATCAGCATGTTCTAAACCTCTAATTGCCTGAGGTCAAAATCTAGACCATAGCATGATTAGCTTTGAATTTTGGTCATCTCAGTAATGTAATTATACCTGTAACTTAGTCAAAATGTCCCTTTTGCTAGATAGAACTTGACTGTTTGAAAAGGCTTTCTCCCGTACCATCTCATTTTGAGCCTCTCAACAACCCTATAAAATAGGAAGAGAAGATATTTTAACCATTCCACGGATGGGGAAGCTGGGGTTCAGAGAGGTTGGCTTGCGTCTGCAGTTAGCATAGGATAGACTTGGATCTTGGGTCCAGTTGTTCTCACACATTGTCCCATCACAGTAAACTCCCAGGAATGATTCATTCAATTTTGCCATGACTCACTTGGCCACGGCACTGTGGGCTGTCATCTACAACTTTCACATTGTACATGGTTCTCCAACAGTTGCTGGTGACACTCAGATCTAGTCTGCAGTAAAACTAAAGGGGATAATGAGCCTTGAGGAGAACAAGAATCCAATCAGCGTAGGTCATGGGCCAGCAAAAATAACTCAGGTTTTCATGAGGCACAGAGAGTGCAGAGAAGCAGGTTAAATGAGAAGCCACTTTTCCTCTCTTATCGGAGAGAAGTTGTCATCGCACAATGAAATAAATGCTGCCTATTTTATTTATTCTTTTCGTGTAGCTAAATCTATCAGTTTCCATGGTGCCCTGTGTTCACCATGGAAACTCTGTCAAGCTCGTTATGCTGTAGAGAAAAAAAAAAAAAAAAAAAAAATACACCAAAAATTTGAGATGGGATAAATGCATTCCTTTTAAAACTGTGTGTTCTTCTGAGTGGGAAGCCTTGATGCATAGCAAATCATAATGATCTCCATTTTCCAGTTCTTAGGTGAGAGCCCAGGTTTGCGTATCCATAGAAGCAGCACCCTTGCCCCCCCAAACTACTTTATTTGTATTGTGTAGTTATGCCTTTGAGTATCCCACTTCTGTATTTACTGACAATAGAGATGGCTAAATCCATATTTTGTCAATTTTTATGAGAATATAACACTAGTCCCTACATATATTCTTTAACAGTTTGTTCACTTAACAAATATTTATTGCACATCTATATTATGATAGGCACTATGCTGAGCACTGTGGGTATGACTGCATGAAACAGATATTGTCTTACCCATATGGAATTTACACGAATCTACTTCCTCTCTGCCACCTCTAGGAGTAGGAATTAATAGCTTTCATAGTATTACTGTAACATTTCCCTATCATAATTAGTGAATGTCGTATTATTATATATACTACCTGTCAAATTTTAAGTGATATGAATATAATAAAAGGCACTTAACGATTAATGCTGAACTGACACATTGATAACAATGCTCTAGTATACTATTTAACATTACTTGTTTCAAAGAAGTCTATTGTTACTATTATTATTATTTTGAGACAGAGTCTCACTATGTCACCCAGGCTGGAATGCACCATCTTGGCTTACTGCAACCTCCACCTCCTGGGTTCAAGTGATTGTCTGCCTCAGCCTCCCCAGTAGCTGGGACTGCAGGCGCCTGCAACCACAGCCAGGTAATTTTTGTATTTTTAGTAGAGATGGGGTTTCACTGTGGTAGCCAGGCTGGTCTTAAACTCCTGGCCTTAAGTGATCCATCCTCCTCAGACCCCAAAGTGCTGGGATTACAGGCGTGAGCCACTGCGTCTGGCCAGAAGTCTATTATTTTTAAATACCTACTATATTATTCTTGTGAAATTGGCATATGTTTATCTTTTAAGATTTGAACATTTTAAAATACCCTATCTCACTCTCCAGATATATTATCACCATTAGCACCCTTGTGGTTTACTTAGAAAAGTTCAAATATAGAAAAGACAAAAGAAAATAGCCTAGAAGATTGTAGATGAGAAAAGTAAGGAAAAGGAAACGTACCTCTACTTTTTAGAATAGCAATTAAGTTTGGAGAAATGCATATATTTTACCTGAATTTTATAGAAAAAAGGAAAACAGAACGAGAGGAGTGAGTTGCAACTTGAATTAGGTTTTATGCCAGACAGGTGTAGGTAGATATTTTTCTGGCTGGAAGGCTTTAAGTACCACGTAGGCAGCTGTCTCTATCACCTACTTATACTGCTGATCCCTCAATTCAGGTAGCATTTCAGTAAAATTTAGCTTATGCCAGCTTCCTACCATGACAGCACACTTAAAGCAAATATTCTTGACCTGGTGTTACTCTATGTACATTTATGCTCCAACATGGATTATAAAGGTATTCTACTTTTACTATCAAGGGGTAAACAATACATACAATCAATTTCTATAGATTCTCATTCCAGCTCAGTCACAAGCCAATGATATCTTGGCAAAGTCATTCTACTTCGGGCCTTGGTTTCTTCATCTGTAAGATGAAAGGTCACATACTATCACTGGTTCCATACTTCTTTACTCCCAAGGATTCATTTCCTTATTTCTCTTGCTTACATACCTTTAAGTTTTACAAGTTATCAAGAAAACTAGTACAAGATAGAAACTCAATAAAAGCTGTTAAATGAAAGATTTCCCCATTTTTCATTCATCAAAGACCAAAATAACTACCAATCAGAACTTCTGATTAACATGAACTGTCTAGCATGTGATGTTCAGTTCACATAATTCAAACCAAAAGCAGGTCTAACATTTTACTTAGCCCATGCAACCTATCTCAAGTGGGACAAATTCTGTTAAACCTTTGTGAAATGTTAGAGATGACTTAAGAAACACAGCTTGAATTTGTTGAACAATCCTCCTAAGCACCCTAGGACTCCAAGTTGATCAATATTGAAGTCGGGTTGGGAAGCCACTGAAATGATTTCACACGTTTATGGGAGTTAGTTAGCCACTTTTCAGCTTTGAACTAGAAGGATCTGTACATCTAAAACGTGCCACATGGACAACTGAGACCTAGGGGATGAAATGCATCCTATTAGGCTCTCATTCTGGGGATCTCAGAGAAAGTTTTTTTTTCCCAAGAATATTAAAGTGCAGCTTAACTGGTTTGAGCTGACAGTGGAGCTAAAGTGAAAAGACCCTTGCCCCAGTTAAGAATGTATGCTAGCTGAGGTGCTGAGAGTCATTGCATCCATGTTCCTAGACTCCATCTTCCTCAAAACCATAATGAGATTGGGCTCCACTCTAGCAGAAAGCCAAACATTATCATCCTGACAGAAGCTACCCCTTTAGATGATGTAAATTTCACACGGGAAGTAAAAACCAACTGAAGCTCAAGTTAAATTGTCATAACAATGATTTTAAGGAAAAAAGAAAGTTTTGAGGGATTCTCACAATATTGTTTGAATATATAAAATTAAACATTTGAAAAACTGTAAATGAATGTCAAAACTTCCTTTGTGTGTATTTCTAAAGGGATGATTTTTTTTTTTCTTTTGAGACAGAGTCTCTCTCTGTTGCCCAGGCTGGAGCACTGTGATGCCATCTCAGCTCACTGTAGCCTCCGCCTCCTGGGTTAAAGTGATTCTCCTGCCTCAGCCTCCTGAGTAGCTGGGACTACAGGTGCACGCCATGACACTGGGCTAATTTTTTGTATTTTTAGTAGAGATGGGGTTTCACACGTTGGCTGGGATGGTCTCCATCTCCTGACCTCGTGAAAGTGCTGGGATTATAGGCGTGAGCCACCTCGCCCAGCTGGGATGATTTTTAATATTATGCATAAATGAAATTTACCAGCCGGGCACGATGGCACACACCTGTAATCCCAGCACTTTGGGAGGCCGAGGCGGGAGGATCACGAGGGCAAGAGATCGTGACCATCCTGGCCAACATGGTGAAACCCCATCTCTACTAAAAATACAAAAATCAGCTGGGCATGGTGGCACATGCCTGTAGTCCCAGCTACTTAGGAGGCTGAGGCAGAAGAATCTCTTAAACCTGGGAGGCAGAGGATGCAGTGAGCCAAGATTGTGCCACTGCACTCTAGCCTGGTGACAGAGCAAGACTCTGTCTTTAAAAAAAAAAGAAAAAGAAATGTACCATTTATGTAACACTCTTTCATATAAAATGCAAAACCCACTAATTATATTTGTGGCAAGAATCCAGCCCTAATGGGATGAAAACAAACATTTATGAGAAGCAATTTTTGTTGCTGCTTTTAGAAGTTTGGTTTGTGTTTTTGGAACTATTTGTGAAATGGCATATAACAGGAAATCAGTAAATATTAATATTAGATAAATTAATGTTATGTTATATACATTAAAACTCCAATTCAGAATCACTCATTTTCTCCCATGGAGCATTAAAATTGCCATGGTGTCCATATTACCAAAATATGCTATGAAATGAAGAACATGTGATTGCAGTTTGAAGCACATTAAGTTCAGACAAGGTTGAAAGTGACAGAAAACCAGTTAAAACTCTGCAGTCCAAATGGGAATGGAAATATACTGTTTTACGTAACAACGAAAAATCTATGGTCACACTCTCTTCTGGCAGCACAGCTTTGTTGCAGGTTCAATCAATGCCTACAGCACCCAGCTTCTCTCTCTCCCTCTCTCTCTCTCTCTCTCTCTCTCTCTCTCTCTCTCTGTCCTCTTTTCTCTTTTCCCTCTCTTCCCTTCTTCTCTCCTCCCCACAGACTCCATTCTCTGATAGCTCCCTCCTTGTGATTACGAGGTGATGACAACCGCTCTAGACTTTATATTCTCAAATTCAGGCAAAGAAAAAGTGAAGTGACCTTTCCCAAAAGTTTCAGAAAAATACAAAAACCAAACTCATCATCTTATTTGCCACAATAGGCTGATATGACCAGCCCTAACAACAATAACAAAAGCATTATAGCCAGGGTAATGTGACATGTGAGACTCTGATCTGGGTCTCGTGCCCCATCTCTTAGTTAAGGAGCAGGTAGGGAAGGAAGTACAGGCACTCAGAGTAGGGAACGTGGGGTTCCCTAGACAAATTGGAATGTAGTGCCCAGAAGAAGATGAATGGGTTCTGGGCAGCAAAAAGTGCAGGTGTTTATGTGGTAGGTACAGGCTTCTTTACTAAAAGTTACTGGCAACTAACTCATAAGCACAGATATAATTAGAAATATAACAGGCATAAATATTGATAAAGTATAGTAGAGTACATAAGGTATATTCATAGTTATTGTAAGATGCTCTCATTTTCCTCTCAAAATAAAATCTTATTTTGTGCCTCTTGTGAGTAAGATGCTATGCATTATATAGGATGTAAAAATGAGTCTTAGATTCCCTGCCTTCACACTAGAGGAAGGGTAAAAAAATGAAATGAAGCATTTTTTAATTAGAAATGGGGGTCTCCCTATACTGCATGCAATCTGGTCTCAAACTCTTGGCCTCAAGTGATCCTCCTGCCTCGACTTCCCAAAGCCCTGGGATTACAGTTGTGAGCTACTGCACTTGGCCTGCAATGACTCTTCTCATTTTTATTTACAGACTTCTCTTCCCTTAGATCTCAGTCTACAGACAACACGGATTTAGGTCAGAGGTGAGGTCACCATGACTTAGAAGAAAGGCATTTAACATTTTAGTACCATAAGGAATGTACTTCCTTTTAGCTAATTACGGTGGTTTTCAGATACGGGACATTTTGATTTACTTATTTCAATGGAGAAATATTTTAATGGCCCAGAACACATAACATTCAATGTCAATTTTATCATTAATGTGTATAATTTTTACCCATTCCTCATGTCATTATGCTAAAATTCCATATACACTAAAACTGCAAATCAGAATCACTCATTCTCCCCCATGGAGCATTAAAATTGCCATAGTGTCCATATTACCAAAATATGCTATGGAATGAAAAGCACGTAAGCTCAGACAAGGTTGAAAAAGTGAAATGAATAATGGAGCTTTTTTTTTTTTAATTAGAGACAGGATTCTCTTAATACTACATGCAATCTGGTCTCAAACTTTTGGCCTCAAGTGATCCTCCTGCCTCGACTTCCCAAAGCCCTGGGATTACAGTTGTGAGCTACTGCACTTGGCCTGCAATGACTCTTCTCATTTTTATTTACAGACTTCTCTTCCCTTAGATCTCAGACTACAGACAACACAGATTCAGGTCAGAGGTGAGGTCACCATGACTTAGAAGAAAGGCATTTAACATTTTGGTGGCATAAAGAATGTACTTTCTTTTAGCTAATTACACTTATTTTCAGATATGGGACATTTTGATATACTTATTTCAATGGAGAAATACTTTAATGGCCCAGAACACATAATGTTACAATGCCAATTTTATCATTACTGTGTATAATTTTTACCCATTCCTCAAGTCATCCTAAGATTGATTACAAAATTCAGTAAAGCTGCATTTGATCAACTACACCAAAATGCTTGGTTCAAATGAGTCACATAAAAAAGCCCTACTTTGATCATTTCTATTCATCAAATTTTTACTTGTTAACCTAAGGTAAAGTGCTTGAAAGAGGAATAGCAGGGCATGCCTTGTCCACATTTTTAGATATTCCTAGATGTGTTAGGATGATGGACTATGACCATAAAAAGAATATAAAATGAAATGCATGGAAAGAAAAAATGATGCAAATGTTTCATAAGATGCAATAAAAACTTAATTTTATAAATTCTCCTCTTTCCCTAGTCAATTAAATGTGACTGATGTTGCTGTTGTCACTGTTGTTTAATGTGCTGTTACCAGTTCTTGCCTTGATCCAACTTCTTACCCTCACATTCATTTAGTCTATGAACATTTGTTGAGCACCTTCTATATTCCAGGTATTCTGTTAAGCCCTAGAAATCAAAAGACTTTAAAAAGTCATGACTTAAATCCTTAAGAAGCTTATAAGATAATGGTAGAAACCAACAGGCACACACGTGACTATGATAAACCACCTGCAGGTGTGTCTCTTCCCCATCAACTCTTGCATACTCCATCGACCCATCATAGGGCTCTGTGAGAACTAGATCTGTCTCCTTTACTGCTCTGGAAACAGTGATTAATGCAGTACCTGGCATGCTGTAGACACTCAATAGATGTTTGTTAGATGTGTTAAATGCAATAGTAGAAATATGCGTGAGATATTGATTCCTGCCTCAGAAGAGTAGACGCGTAGAGAGAAGTGGGTCTGGGGCAGTGATTTTCAACTAAGAGTGGTTCTGCTCCCTGATAGAGCGGGACCACCATCATCTTGGACAAACACCACCACTTTAAGTTCCAGCTTTCTTTCTTTCTAGCCTCATGCATTTCAAGGAAATCACTTCTCTTCTAACTACAAGCAGCCGGAAAGAGCAGACAGTAAAACACAGAGAAGACAGCTCGGGCACAGAGGGAGGTGGGGGGAAAGTCTCTTGGGTAACTGCCAAACTTTACACTCATACAATGGGCCCCAGTAAAACAGCGGGCCTTAATAAGCACATTCCTTTCTCTTCAGGTGCACTGAGATAGGGAAGCTAAAAGCAGACTCGTGGGGGTATGCGGGCAGCTGCAGAAAGACCTATGGGAACAGACACACAACTCTCCTTCCCAGATAAGCACAACAAAGAGACTCAGAAGAAGTCCAAGCCTCTGATAAACTCTCCCACCCTGAATCCTTAAAAACTCAGTCTGTAAGAGAGTGTGGCTCTGACCTAATACACAGAAGCAGTCCAAGCCTCTGATAAATTCTCTCACCCCGAATCCTTAAAAACTCTTAGTCTGTAAGAGAGCGTGGTTCTGACCTAACTTGGCCAGAAGCCCCGTTCATATTCGTTTAAAATAAACCTGTCCCTGTTGACTGTAGAGCCACCCTTCATGTTTCTCTCCTCTTTCTTTAATTCTTATACTCCTCAGGGAACACTTGGCAATGTCTGAAGATAATTTTGGTTGTCACAACTGAAGGTGGAGGAGGGAGTCATGACTGGCATCTAATAAGAAAAGAACAGGGAAGCTGCTAAACATCCTAAGATGCACTGAACTGCCTCCCACCACAAACTTGTCCAGTCCAAAATGTCAACAGTGCTCAGATTGAAAACCTTAGTCTGGGGTAAGAGCCTGAGTTATAGGATCTCAAATGTTCAGTGATTGTTGAGCTTCTAGAAGCATCACAGAGTCTTAGAAAATTATGGAGTTAAAAATGATCTTAAAATTTTAAGGGATCTTAAATTTCCCAATCAATGAAATCATTTCTTTTCTATTATTCTTGGAAGATGGTCTGCTATTGATTTTCAGAGGCAGAAAGCTCAGTTCTTTGATGATCATTTCCTCTGTTAGTTTTAATATTCATATATATGTTTTATTGAGCCAAAAGTTGCATTTGAAAATGTCAAAGTTTGTCCTAGGTAAGACCTTTCTGGGGCAAACAAGAATAAAACAGTATTCTCTCACATGTCAGTCTTCCAGGATTTGAAAATGGTAGTGATTGCCCTAAGACTTTTTTTCCCCATCAGATTCATCATCCTACTATTTTTTTTTAAGGCAATTAAGAAGAATAGTATGGAGTATACTAGAAAATATTCAATATGAACAACTGATAAAATGTACGATAACATTCGGTGCTTCAGGACTGATTTTAGCTACCTCACAGGCAGTGCATTAAGCAATATTGAATTACACATAATCATGTAATGAGAATGTTGTTTACATTTGAATTTTTTAAAAATCTTTCTTAAATCTAGGAGACAGTCTCAGTTTGGTATAAAAAATGTTTAACATCTCTGTAGCCTTGTTAATTTCTCTTTTTAAAAGAGACAAGAAACCTCAGAGTTACTTTCTGCAGGCAACAGTATCTAGCTAGAATTCAATAACATTATTTTGTTTATAATACATTTATGTTTATGGCTTTCTTCTATTTATGGCAAGGGTTGCTGGCCTTTCTTTTACAGATTTGGTATAGCTGGTTTCTTATTTATGGTTTTGTATAAAGTTTTCTACTTAAATGATTGCGTTTAAGTCTGAAAAATGGGATGTAAAGAAAAAAGTTAATTATAATACAGATTTACAGATAGAACAAAATCAATGTAGGTGTCATTTGTGATACCTGAAGTTAGAGAAATAAATGTCAAACTACGGTCATAGAATCAAACAGGCCCAGCACAG
Source organism: Cacajao melanocephalus (assembly GCA_963573385.1). Lineage (NCBI taxonomy): Eukaryota > Metazoa > Chordata > Mammalia > Primates > Pitheciidae > Cacajao > Cacajao melanocephalus. Next base: position 6,654 of record CAUYLG010023599.1, on the reverse strand, counting down.
TGGCTCACACCTGTAATCCCAGCACCTTAGGAGGCCAAGGAGGGCCGATCACTTGACATCAGGAATTTGAAAGCAGCCAGCCTGGCCAACATGGTAAAATCCCATCTCTACTAAAAATACAAAAATTAGCTGGGCATAGTGGGGGGTGCACCTGTAATTCCAGCTACACAGAAGGCTGAGGCAGGAGAATCGCTTGAACCCAGGAGGCAGAGGTTGCAGTGAGCTGAGATTGCATTACTGCACTCCAGCCTGGGCAACAGAGCAAGACCCCATCTGAAAAAAAAAAAAGAATCAAACAGTTGAGCAGCCTGATCTTCTTGAGTCCATCACTTATTTATTAGGTATTCTTAGCTGAGCTATTTAACACTTTGAATGTCAGTTTTCTCATATTAAAATGGAGATAGTGATAGTACCTATTTCATCGAGTTATTGTATTTACTGAGACTATGCATATAAAATATCCAGAAAATAGTAGGCGCCTAATAAATGTTAGTTCTCATCATTTTTACCCTTACCTACTCCTGTTTCTTCCTGTCCCCAGGTCATTCTTTTCAGTGTTTAGTACTCTCTGGGAGCCTGTGAAACAGAAATTAACCTTGGAGTTATGTCAACCTGAGATCAAATCTCAGCTTCATCACAAATAACCTCTCTAAGGTTCAATTGTTGCTGCTTTCTTAAAAAGTGCTTTACAGGGGATGGGTGTGATGGCTCACCCCTATACTTCCAGCAATTTGGGAGGACAGGGTGGGCAGATAGTTCAAACCCAGGAGTTGGAAACCAGCCTGGGCAAGATGGTGAAACCCTGTCTCTACGAAAAATACAAAAATGAGCCGAGTATGGTGGCACACATCTATAGTTTCAGCTACTTGCAAGGTGGAGGTGGGAGGACTGCTTGGACCTAGGAGGTCGAGACTGCAGTGAGCTGAGACTGTATCACTGCACTCCAGCCTGAGCAATAGAGCAAAACCCTGTCTAAAACAAAAAGTGCTTTGCAGGGATGTTGTAGATTTGAATGACATATGTGAAATCACCTAGCACATAGTAGGTCCTCTATAAATGTTGTCAATTGCCTTTGATTTTGATTAGTCAATACCTCGTTTAAAGGAAGACATCTAGAACTATCGCAGTATTTTTGTAAAGTATAACCAATGTTTAATATGTTGAAACTTATCTTCCTTGATCTGAACAAGATGTTTCTTTCTTTTTTTTTTTGAGATAGAGTCCTGCTCTGTCACCAGCCTGCAGTGCAGTGGCCGGATCTCAGCTCACTGCAAACCTCTGCCTCCCAAGTTCACTCAATTCTCCTCCCTCAGCCTCCTGACTAGCTGGAACCACAGGCTCACACAACCATGCCCAGCTAATTTTTGTATTTTTAGTAGAGACAGGGTTTCACCATGTTGACCAGGATGGTCTCGATCTCCTGACCTCGTGATCTGCCCTCCTTGACCTCCCAAAGTGCTGGGATTACAGGAGTGAGCCACCATGCCTGGCCATGGCATCATCTTAAATCCCACTTTCTCAACATGAGAAAACAATGGCTACTTTATTTCACTATTAGAATTAAGTGAAATAATACACATCAAATTCTTGGCACAATAGTTAGAATATAAAAGTTGTTCAAAATGTTATTGCTATTTTTTATTATTTGATCATGTGATTACTTTTATTGACTGAAATTGAAAGCGCGCACACACACACACACACACACACACACACACGTAGGCCATGATGTTCAGAACCATACTTTAATTCATCCTTGGTTATAAAAATAGTACTTATTTGTAAGAATGTAAAAATGAATCAGTCTTGCCAATAAATAGCTAACTGTGGATATTGATGTAGAGAAAAAAATGGGTCGGCTACATTTAGCTGACCCTGTCTTCCCTGAACTGTAGAACCTTGTGGTTCCACAGGAATATTGCATAACGAGGAAGTATCCAACAAGAAACTGAAGAGTTAATTGCATATCATTGACCAACATGTCCAACCACCTCCTTTCCCAGTACCATGATTCGCCCAAAGGAGCTTGGTTGACTGGAGTTTGCTCTGTAACAACCGTACCAAGATTGCTACCAGGAAAAATGGTCCAGTGGAAGCTCTTCTACTTCTTCATATGGCTCACAAGTATTAATTCAATTCTTGGTACTCTTTTTTACCCAACCTCTTTCTTAATAAATTTTGAGGCGGAATCCATGCATGCTTACACCACCATAAAAACCAAGTGCCTTCCTAGAGCACAGTAGGTTAAATGGAGAGTTTTCAGAAATATAAAAATAGGTTTCACACTCAACCAGGGAACTAGGTAGAGTAGGCATAGTACCTTGCATTTTACAGAGGAAGGAATTGCAGCAAACAAACGTTAAATGTCACGTTCAAGATGACAACACTTGCTCTCTCAGATTCTCAGGGCTTTGACAAGTAGTTCAAGGCCCATTTCAAGGCCGTATTTGGTCTTTTATTTGATCAAACTATTTCAGCCCAAAACTGCTGTTCATCCCTATTTGCCAAGCCCTGCCCTTTCCTTACTCCCTCTACTCATTCTCTTATTCATGATCCTCCTGATGTTTGTGCCACCAGTGATTTTCACTCTTCAGACAAGGAGTAGAGAATCTGACAAGTTCTTATGTATTACATGAGAAGCACAGGGAAAGTTCGGTAACCCAGAGGACCAGATTGTTAAACCTTGGAACTTGATGATAGCACACTCCTGTGGTAGCTCAAATTCCAGTATTACGAGATTGGGGATAGGTTTCCATCCGCACAGCAGGCTGTCCCAGCTCACATCTTGAACTTAACACTAAAGCAGTACTGCATCATACAGAGGACCCTGTTCATAGGGTCACAGCAGTGTTTTATTATAGCGGAATTTCTAGCATCATTTGGGAAAATATTTCTAAGAAGCCAGTTTATGTAAGAAGAAATAAGAGGGCTTTCCCAATTCTCCTTACATTGTAACCAGAGTGAACATCTATTCTGCCCTGGGGAAATCAGGATGACGGAGGACTGGCGTTTGGCAACAAATGATCAGGGAATAATTGCTATGTGGGCTAAGGTCACTCGGCTAATCTAAAATCAAGCCTTGCCAGCTCGACATTCGCAAAGGGCAATGTTCACGTAGATCAAGAAGTTCAAGTAGTGACAAAACCATACATATGGCTGGTTTTTAAAATGGTAAAGAATTCATGTACTAAAATAGCTGATATGGTAGAACCTGCATATCAATCGATAATATAGATTAAGGACAGAAACAGAAAGCTCAGAGACTGCTTCCTAAGCTAAAATTGTTTCTTGTTATCAGAGAAGAATGGTTCCCCTGAAATTTATTGTTGCCCAGGGGATACCCAAATGCCTCCTTTTCTTCCCTGGTTTCACTTTGTCCTTGTCGGTAATGGGATCCATCTCATAGTCAAGGGCAAACATCCAAACTGGCCAGCATAAGGGGATCTCATAAGCCAGAGTCACAAATCTTGCAACTTAGTCGGGTACGGAGATGGTGTTCTGATCAGCGTTGGAGTGGTGGGAGGTGAGGGAACTCCAGAAACTAAAGTACTTGGGGTCCAGTAAAACCTCAATAGTCTGGGAGTCTTTCAGTGTTTCTGGACAACCATAGAAGTGCTTTACGGGGAATTTTGGGGGTTCAGGTAGGTCTTAACACCAGTTGCATCCTCTTGACTTATTTAGAAATCTTCAGAGTGATGATGTGATTTAAAAAATAGGCTAAGATAGCTGCACTTGTCATTTAGCATCAAATTGGGAAGGCGAGAAGAGATGCCAACCAGCTCTTCCCTCTCTTTATTGCGTAATGCTGTCTGTCACAGCAGTTTTGTCACTGGTAGGAGGCATTGTTTTTTGTGTTTTCCATACTCCTAGGAGCCGTTCTATAGTGTGCACCCACCCTCCCTCAGGTCCCTGCCAGGGTATTATGTCCTGTGTCATGTGAGAGTGTTCTCATATGGGTAAACTCTTTTGTATACCAACTCTTTTATACTCACTATGGTTGGGGACCCCACCATGGTTGGGCACCCTCAGAATCCAGTCTCAGGCATATTCTCCCAGTTCATTGATCTTGAAAGTGGACTAGAAGGGTGATGTGTTTTGGTTGTGTCCCTACCCAGATCTCATCTTGAATTGTAACTCTCACAATTCCCATGTGTCATAGGAGGAACCTAGTGGGAGGTGATTAAATTATGGGGGCAGGTATTTCCTGCACTGTTCTCATTATAGTGAATGAGTCTCACGAAATCTGTTGGTTTTTAAAAGGAGCAGTTCCCCTGCACAAGCTCTCTCTCTTTGCCTGCCACCATCCACGTAAGATGTGACTTGCTCCTTCTTGCCTTCCGCTATGACCGTGAAGCCTCCCCAGCCATATGCAAATGTAAGTCCATTAAACCTCTTTTTCTTCCCAGGCTCAGGTATGTCCTATCAGCAGTGTGAAAACAGACCAATGCAAAGGGGTAAAGTTCTTTTCCTCCCATAGTAGCCCTGGCATTTTCTTGGCAGAGTTATTTTATGACTCAACCCTAGTTATTGACCTAGCGGCAGGGAGGTCAAATGGGTGACATCCTGAAGAGAGTACATGATGTCTGGTAGAGAGAGACCTTGGTATTGATATGTGCATGTTTGTGTATGTTTGTCTGTGTGTGCACACGTGCACGTGTGTGGTGTGTTTCTAGCCCTCCATAGAGAGAAGTGGGCCATTTGTGCAGGCTCAGTGGGTTCAGGGATGATATAACCTGGATAATTGTTCCCTCCACATCTCATGTTGAAATGTAATTCCCAGTGTTGGAGATGGGGCCCGGTGGGAAGTGACTGGATAATGGGGGGCGGATACCTCATAAACGGCTTAGCACCATTTCCTTGGTGGTAAGTGAGTTCTTGCTCATTTAGTTCACTCCGTGAATGGTTGTTTAAAATCTGAGACCTCCCCCCGGGCCCCAATATCTCTCTTGCTCCTGCTCTTACTGTGCTACGTGCTGGCTCCCTGTCACCTTTGGCCGTGTTGTAAGCTCCCTGGGGCCCCTACCAGAAACCAAGAAGATGCTGGTGTCATGCTTGCACAGCCTGCAGAGCTGTGAGCCAATGAAAACTCTTTTTTTATAAATTACCTAGCCTTGGGTATTTCTCCATAGCTACAAAAGAACAGAATAATACAAGGGCAATCTGGAGACTCAAGATTTATGGCAGGGAGAGGCATCAACACAGATGTGCCCTTCCCTGTGTCAGTGCTGATTTTTCCCAATGCATAGCAGACCTACTTCAGCTACCCTTACAATTAACTCCTGGTCTGGTTCTTCCTATTTGAACCCCTTTTCCCTCTCAATTCAAGAGACAAGAGTCTCTTGGTGTGTTTCCAGGGAGGCCCTCTGGCTTTCCCACTTAGCATTTATTTAATGGCTGATTAATCAATCTCAGCTCTTTGCTACCTTTTCCCAGGGCATCAGTGGAACTTAACCCCAGCCAGCCAATTGCACCATCCTTGTGATGACTATTCCTCCCTTTTTTCTCAAATGCCTGATACATGGCAGCTGCTAGTGCAGCGTCTTCCATGGGTATACCACCCAGTGTACAACCAATGGGAGGAGGTATGGGTTAAGGCAGAGTTGTGAATAGGGACAGGAGGTGAGGATAGCAGATAAAAAAATTGGAAACCCCTGAGTGTTTGTCCAGGGACTCTTATCTGCCTGGATCATTTCCCCCATATCCTTAACCTAATTAAACTCTATACTTACCCTTCACAACTCAGCTCACACAAGAATCAATTTCACTTTAAAGTCTTCATGAACCCTCAGACTGGTCTGGTTGCCTGCCTTGTCATTCGTTAAACCCTTTAGCCACCTCAATCACATAACAACACACAAAGCATCCGCTCACATATGTCTATTTCAATACACCAGTGTTTTTCAACCTCAAATGTACATAAGTGGAGTTTGGTCACTAATATATTTTAAAAGTGTTAAGAAGAACAAGTGTAGACCCTACCTCTGCCTCCCAGTGGCATGGACTTCAGCAAGATGCTGAGACTCAGTAGGGCTCAGCTGCTTCTTACGCAATGTTCTTAATAGTCATTTTTTTGTAAGCCAAACATTAGATTTCACCAAAAACTTCTTCACTTACATGCACTAAGTTATGAGTATTAGGTGGGCTTAAACACCCCGGGAGTATCTGTTTTGTAAAACAGCTCTTAACTACATACATAAGCCACTAAATGACATTGAAAGATATTTCGGACAGAGACCCATTTTTCAGTTTTATTTTTGACTTACTTTAACCTATCACCTGTATTCCCTCATGCTGAATTAAGGAAAACCATATGGCATCTGATTTCAGAAAGGTGATCACCTGCTAATGTGAATGCGAGGTTAGAATAAGGGATTCTGTGTTTCTGGGCTACCAGTGTTTATTGTCTAACTTTCTCTCAGTGCCTGCTCAGTGCATTGTGCTGGGGGAAGTGCCAGAGGCCAGGGAAAATATTTCCAGTGCTCATCCAACAACGTCTGCAAGCACAAGTCATCTCCAGTGTCGGGGACCGGCACGTCTGCCAGGAGGCTCCCGGCCTGCGGGAGGCCTCACCCCAACTCGGAGATGTTCACAACCTGGAGGAGAGAGTGCGCGGAAGAGAAGACAGACAGACAGTGGGGTCTGGAGGACTACCTT